>JAGXCT010036837.1:92216-105829 GCA_022495035.1 Philopotamus ludificatus
ACATCGCCAAGAGCGTTGTCATTTACGCGTCATATTGATTAGTTAAAAAATCCAAATTATTAAGCTTATCATAAATAACAACTGTTATTCGTATACTGAAAAAAAACGTAATTAGCGGGAAAACGTAAACTCGGGGTACTAAATACTGTGGATCCCGTTTTTTACATTTTTGAAGGAACTGTAATAATCTATTTTTTATGAAGAATTCATCAATATCTTGACTTTAAATGCATGGGGTATCTAAGATACCCACTTTGGACGTCGTGGTTATTTTAATTTAAGTTATTAAAGCAGAACATGAATGCGGCTTATTTTACTATTATATTGCTATTCTCATGCATCTAAGAACTAGGATTAAACTCAACTACATACATAATAAATTACATTCTAAGCATCTGCATCAGGAGTCAACAACCTATTTTAACACATTCCGATCCGCTGGGTTCCGCGCCAAGTTTTTCGCTGGGCTGGGCGATTTCGCGAAAAAAATAGCAAAAGTTAAGTACTTCAGTTAAATCATGTAACTCTGATACCATTTAAGTTACGTCAATATTTATTTTTGTTGTGTTCAGAAAGGTTATCTCTATGTAAAAAAAATAATAGTTCAAAACTTCTTCTGCGTATCAATGAAATATAAATGATTAAGGACTCGAAAACGCGTCCCCCGTACTTCCTACGTTGGCCCGCGAGGACGCGTTTTCGAGTCCTCCGGACCGCAACGTGTTATTCGCCGTGCATCAGAAATCCGACCTCGGCGGGCACCGTGGGGCAAAGAGAAGGGAGGTAATATTTAAACATGAAAATATTATTGTAACATTGTAAATATGAATCTTCACTGGTGTCTTATTTTAAATGCGTTAAATTTCAAATAAATGATCAATAATGCATAAAAATTATTTTAATTAATCATATATTTTTAGATACAAAAAAAATAGGTAAACATTGCGGAAAAAAATCATTCGTAAAACGATTGCAAAAAAACTGAATGCGACTAACAGCAATTCCTCCGGCACTTCCTAGAATGTATTGCATAGCAAAAGAATGTTTTTTTCTTTATTGCGCTGGTCATGTCCCATAAATAAATCGCATAATGGGTCCAAATTCAATTTTTCCGGCTATTAGACGAAAACACACTAAACGCTAATAATCTTTATCACGTAGTAATGAAAGAATCCTAAATTTAGGGATTTTCGACTTCCCAATTCAAATATATAAAAAAAAACCCAAAAATAATTCACTCATTAAATTTAAATTAAAAAAACATCTCTTTAATAATTAATGTGGTACAAAAGTCGAAGCACTGGTCCAAATAAGTGTCAGTGAGTCATTTCCATTGCAATTTTCTATAACCATCTTTAACCCTTTCAGTGCGGGGCGCATGACGTACACGCGCATACAAATCGTGTCCAGGTGCGGCCGCATGTCGTACATGCGCGAGATTCTTTAAAACTTTAACTTGTCGTTACATGTAAACTAGACCGAGTTAAGTGATGGTGTTTGTTTTAAAAATCAGCTAATAAACACAGCTATCAATAAATATACAACATATCACAAGAAAATTATAAGAACCATGTAATATGTAAATATGTATAGTAACGATTCAAATCTTCGCAGTTGTATCGGTGACGTATCTCGGCTCAGGGGTTGTTAAGGGTGTTCCACGTACATTATGTTCTACATACACGTGTACGGATGTAATGGTATAAGAAAATTACATTTCGCATTTTTATTTTGATTCGCACTCCCATTTTTTTCTCACTTAATCTCTGTTTGAGCAATTGATATTACGTTCGATTTATTATTACGAAAATAAAACGAATCAAGTTTATTTTTTTAGTTGAGATGGAAGAACATATCCTAATCAACATGTTTGCATAAATCTCTTATAGGAAAATGGTATAGCAGTAAACCGTGAATACAAATTTACCTCGCCAAAAAAATAATTTGGTCCAAATGGCGCCGCACTCAGATGCAGAATCGTGTTTAGACCCGCCGCATTGAAAGGGTTAAATTTGGAAATGTGCTTAATTAACCGTTTTTAAAATGTATTTTAGAGGGCCAATTTAGCTGTAAATTCATTTGCTGTATTTATCATAAAAACATTGTAATGATTTCTACTCTGTAGTTTCAAATTTAATCTCAACGTTAAATCAGAGAGAAATGCAAGCCCAATCTACGAAGCCTGCTCTAAACCTGAACACACTTTATTCCCGAATTATTTAATTAATTTCGGCTGCAAGTAATAAATACCTTACCTTTACTGAGTGTGTTTGATAAGTTCTTCAAATTCTGCACCATATGTTTTCAGAAATAATTTAAATAATCTGTATTGCATTGTCTTTGATCTTATTGAATTTATCACTCTTATCACTGTTTGTATAATATGGTGAAAATATGGTTTAATATGATGCAAATTTGGGAAATATTGGGTCTTTCTTACATAACATATTATGTTTCATGCGTGATTGGCGACCTGGGTTCTGTAATGCCAATCACGCATTGTCTTTATAAATAAATAAATAACGAAATAAGAAGATTATTTCCACATTTTGTTGCAAGCTGTTGTAATATCGGATTCTTTTCATTATTCTTCTCTATAACGTTAAATAAATGTTGTCTCTTTTGCGTCCTTTTAACTGTTAAACTTTCAGAAATTCTTCTTTTTCGGAAAAGTCATCAAATTCCGTCTTTGCTTAATACATAATTGAGAAATGTCAGACATGCTACAATTCCACTTGCAATGAAAAAAATACACTTTTTTGAATTTCATTATTCAACTGTGATTCAATATCAGTCAGTAGCCATTATTTTGATTCTTCGAGTTGTTGTTCTCTGATGGCTTTTAATACCATTATTATTTTTATAGGTATCAAAGAGTATTTCAACAGATACTTTATGATACAACAGATGATTTTAATTTTCTTCGCCATCAAATGCACATTTGGAAAAAGACAAAAGTGTCTGTTCTTGAGTGCGAAATGGATCTAATGAATAAACCCTGCAGTCCAGTTAAGTTGTTTTTTAGTTCCGATTTTTTTAAATCAAGAAATTGATCAGCGGGTTCCGATTTGCCCCTTCCTGTTCTATATGTTTTTGTTTAATTTTATTATGTTTCGTATTAATATAATTAATTGTAGATGTATCGAGAGTATTTCTAAGTTCTTTTATTTAAATTGTTTGTCATGCACATAAAATCGAACGTCTCGTTGGGTAAATAATATCGATTTCAAATTATAGAAGTGTTGACATCTCAAATACCTTGAAACCAATCCTTCAAGTTTACTACTTTCTTTGATGTAACCAGCATTTCTATTGCTGATGTTAAAATAATTCTATAATAACAGTAAAAATTAAAAATGATATCGATTTACCTTCATTTTTTTTATTACCTGATTATTTTATCTGATTCAAAAAAACACTTTTTTTTAATTATGATAAATAAAAACCGATTATTATGTTTAATATAAAATCTTTAGAGCTTTCAAACGTCTGGAGTGGAAATGGTTAAGCCAGGGATTCCCAAAGTGTGAGCTGCGGCTCCCCAGGGAGCCGCGGTATCGTCATAAGGGCACCGCGAAATATTCAATTAAACAAATTTGTTGGTATTCCCAATTCTCGATATTTTGGTGGTTGTCAAATCTCAATATGGATATTACCGAAACAGTTGAAATTAGATGTTTTATATAATCCCAAGGAAAATATTATCCGTTTTTAATTTTTCGGTGTTAAATGAGTAATCGCTGTTAAATGAGAAAATAATAATTTCTCAAGGTCAAAAATTTTGAAGAAAATCTGATGTATTAAGGGAGCCGTAAACCGAAAAAGATTGGGAACCTCTGGGTATTGCAATGAATATGTATTTTTCGAGGATAAACCAAATTAATTTAATTAACGATTATTCCGATTATGATAAGCATATTAAATTTAAAATACAAAAATAAATATGGAGCTATTTTTACATAATAAATTAAAAAATCATTAGAATAATTTCTACTTCATATTCAATAAATATTATTTTTTTAATAATACATATTTAGATGCAGGTTCGAGTGTCATCAACAAAAATAAATTTGAAATACTATTTTATAAGTATTATATTAACACTCAAGCACCCGCTGTTTTCAGGCGAAACTTACACCTAAGCCCGCATCTTTTTATCGATCTTGCGATTTTGCGCGGCTCTGTAAAAAATGATTAATAACTTTTTTCCTTTTGGAGATAATTTGGCCAAAGAGAATTATACAAATTTCGAGCTGTGAAAATGATGATTTATTGTATTTTAGACGATAAAAAACAAATAGATATCTTTATGTAGTATGTAGGTAATTTTAGCTTTGTAATAAAGGATGTGACAGTTGTGCCACATAAATATTCCAAAAAAGTTATTTTGTTGAATGGATAAACAAAAACCTAAATTCGTTACAGTCGATGTGTAAGTACTGGAAAGTTTTCGATCCAAATAATCTATTATTTCAAGGACAGTTTTAACCATAAATAAATACATATGTCATATATTTTACAAAGGGCATGCAGAGCAATGAATGAAACTGTGTCCAGTCGTAAAACTTTAAAAGAAAGCCGCTGTAGCGCATTAGATAACACGTTTCAGTATGAACTCGCGTTAAGGTGCAGGAGGCAGGTGTTTTGCCGTTTACAAAATTCCACTAAACTAACGCGGGACCGGGTCCTTGAGTGTTAATTAATAATATATAGCATTTATTGTTTTTTTTAAATACAAAAAATTGCAAAGATGTTCAAAAGAATTAATTTAAAAATCGAAAAGCTTAGAGTAGAGTAATATTTCCTAAATAAATCATTTTTTTTAAAGATCTTTGCCAAATAAAATCTGCAACTTTATATTTATATAATATTACATTTAAATACATACGTTCATTCAAAGTATATTAAGTATGAAATATAAACGAACATGTAGAAGATGATGATAAATTATTTGTTAATATTTTAACAGCCAAAAATATGAATGAAGCCTTCATGCATCTTAACAAAAATTCGACCACTGTGCAAGAATGAATAGCAAATACCACAAGTACATCATTGACAACTGATTAAAATAATATAGAACAGCCTGTATATTTATAAAAGAATATTATATAGCATGACAAATTAAAATGAGACATCCTGTATAACATTGCGTGTTACAAATTAATATAATACACATGGCATACAAAGCTCTCTTGATAATTTCATATTGATTATCACTAGTATTGTTAGCAAATATGATATAATATTCAATAGATGTTTGAGAAACAATGCATCATTAAAAAATAAATTGATCGATTTAAATACGATAAGTATAATATATTTAATTTTGTTGAGATAAATAGTTAGAAAATATATCAGATTTTATGAGTTTTTAGAAAAAAATATCTATTATGCCTATTGAAGATTTAAGATCTATTGACAGAAACAATGAAAGCATATTGAAATAACGGCAAATGGATTTTTCTTTATTACTGCAAACAACATCAGGTATAAACCAATGATCTCTTTCTTAGAAAATACATTAGTTATTCCTCTTTAAGTGTACCGCCCTTTCTTTTGCTCATAAATTAAATGCATTTGCAGACATTTCAATACTGACGTGTTATAAAATGTTATTTATTGTTTTGGAATATGTCTTGCGAGGATAATCACAAGGTTAATTGTCACTTTGTCGGCTGTCACAACATTTTTTTTGTGATATTGCTAAGAAAATTAGCGGCTACATATGTTTCGTGTAAAAATTTCGCATAATATACGTTTGATATTTTAATAAAATAGCCATCGGCCACAGGGTTGGTATCACCCCATGCGGTTACTTCGATACTTAATCATTTTATTGTGCATCAAATTATTATGGAAACACGCGTTCAATAAAGTGCACAGCAAGTGATAAACATTCTGCATATAAAATGTATGCAAATTATATTATATTTAATTTTATAATAAGAATTGTATGCATATTTGATATGGCACTCGAGCGGATATATACATATGTTTATTTAAATATGTGTCTATATTAACCGCGGGTCATAAATCGCGAGTTTAATTCATTAGAATAATATTTATTTTATGGAATCAATGAAAAAATAAATGAAAATCGTGTTGAATACATCTGAAACGTGCGTGCCGAAACGCATTGATGTCACCAATGAAAATGATTATGGCGTGTGTCATGGTAAATCAAATACTTATCTTAGACGATAAATATTATAACTGAATGAATTTTCCTTTTGCACACACCATTCACGGCGAAATTTATGTACAATTTTGCGATAATCGTATTCGAGGGTCGTTTCGATAGTTGCGTCGTACGTTTAATTTTTTTTGCAGAGCGATATAATTGAAACAAAAAAAAAATTATAATCGCAGTCCCTTTGATATAAAATACAGAATTAGACAATGCGGGGAATCCTTTTGATTGTGCCAGAAGAGAGAGATAAAATAAATCATTGTCATGGGATTTTCCTTGAATTACACAAAAGACGGTTAGAGGGGTGGATGGGCTGCTAACAAAACACAGATTCCATGGTGAGCCCACCGTAAAAGATTTTGTTAAAAAATTACGTGTCGCCATTGTTGCAGGGTGAGTCGCGAATTACACGCAAAATACATTCGCTCAATGGCCCACTCCAAATTTGCTTCATTGCGGCCGACAAATGAAATTCGCGGCGTGAATGGGTTAAAAAAAAGTTAATGAAACGCCAAAGCCCAAATATTTTTTTTATTTAATAAAAACGATTAATATAACAAAAAATGAACCATATTTTTTTTTTAATTATTAATAGAAATAACTGCAGTATCTCAATTCAAAGAATATTTCCGTACACAGCTTAATATATCTATTTTTTATAACTAATGATTATACATTTGAATCTGATTTATATGAGGTTAACACCACAATGGATAAGATGCTACCGTGTAAAAAATATACGGTTGACATATAACAATGGAACTTCGGTTTACTGAATCCTTTGAACTCTATAGACCAGTGTTTTTCAATCTTTTTTAGATAATGGCATGTCTAAATTGATATTTTGTTATAGACATCATTCAAGAAGTGTTGTTCTGATAATAAACCCATTCAGATTATTTTTTGAAAGAGCGTTTTTTTTTTAATATTAAGCATTATTATTAAACTATCAAGTTTTCGGATCATGAGTTTGTTTTTCGTGTAAATAGATTGTTTAAATAAACAAATTTAATAAAACTTTGTAATTTTATGTTAATATTTTAAATATAAATTCTATATTTATTTATACGTTGACCCATTTTTGCCCGGTTTTCCAATTTTGAAACAATATGTTTTTTATTACAACTCTAGTATCCATTGACGAATATAAATTGAGATTCTATGAGTCAATAGCTGATAAGTGTAGAGTAAATCTTCAAGTTTGAACTAGTGGAAGTAAGCAGTGGTTCTTAAAAGCATAATTCAACAAGAATTGCCTTTTAAAAAGTCAACTTCATAGGTTATTTTTATATAATGTTGATATTAACTATAATATATCTCTGTTGTAGATTCGTTAATTGTATTGAATTAAACTATTTGTCTTATTTTAGGCTTAATACTTTTATCCCATTATATCCCCAGTATTGCAATTTTTGGAAAATTTTGAAAAACTTGTGTAGAATCAATGAAAAAAAAATAAAGAAATTTTATCATTGTTTTTAATTAAAATTATGTATCATGAATTTTGAGAAATCAGAGTATTCTCCAAGTACAATTTTTTATTTTTAAATGTTATAATTAGTATTAAAATGTATTTTTAGAAGTATATATTATATGATAATAATATAATGTATTAAACTAAACTAATTAGTATATTCACGGTTAAAGTTTACATGATTTATTACTATGAATTATCTCTCATCATTTCTCAGCCACGAGACACTCACTCGCTGAGCGTATGGACCTTACCAGATACTAATTATAGTCGAATTATTAATATATTTTTCATTGCATTTTTATTTAGATAAGTTCTAATGCCTCACAAAATTAACTTTGAACCAGAGAAGACCCATTTAAATTATGTTCCTTGAGCTCCTTAAACAACCATTGCAATTGGATATAAATAAAGAGTATTTTTATTTTCCTATCAAGATTCTAAAGAATTTGTGTTTTTCTGCATAATCTTTATACTTCGTTCAAGTTATTTATTGTGATTTCAATATCCACTTCTTTGTAGAAAAATATAATCAATATGTCACTATTGCCAATTCTTTATTTCTTAAAAAATCCTTAATAATATTTAAGTCCCGAATTACTAAATTGTAAAAATCTCGATGAATTAAGCAAAACCCATAAATATACATGAATAAAAATTAAAAAATAGGCATCAGATATGATTTTTTCTTAATATTTTAAAATAATGACGAAGAAAATCATTATTTAAAAGAAGGGCCCAGACCTAGAACATATTGTAGAGTATCTATGGGAAATGTCACTGACGTATCTTGACATTAATAGCTTTTTCGATCCATTTTTTGTTGGCGAGAAGATTGAATGTATAATCAAAAAAGAATGGAAAGAATTTTTGAAAGAATTTCTACACCAAAAATTCACCAAAAATTTTTTTTGGTGTATTTTTGATTAAATCTCGTATACAGAGTTAAAAAAATATTCCAAAGACTGATTTCTATACGAAATATTTGCATTGTTTTCAAGTATTCCATCCAAAACAGATCATATCAACAATCGGCATTGTAAAACATCGATTGTGACGAAATAATTATTGTGTCCGATGATATTTTTGCATAAAACCGTGGGGTAGCGCAATGCAGAATCCCTCAAAAATGGAGATCGCTATTTACCGATTCGTAAATTATATGGATAAAGGCTTTGTGCGGTATTAATTGTTCCGCTTGTTATGCAAATGGCGGGCGGTGAACTGTCATGAATACGAGAGCGGGTCAGGTGGTCGTGTACTGGATGCAGTGAGTGGTGGACTGCACTCCACTGTGCAATAGGCAGCTGCACCCGCTTTGCGTTGATCGACGATAAATCGGGGCAGAGACAATGTCAAAATGTATCCCCCTAACCTGAGCAGTGAGCTGAAGCGTTACTTTCTATCTATTAAGCACACAACTCTAGAATAAAATCCCAAAAAAAAATTGCAATACGTTGCGCCATATATGATCAGATTTAGCGTTCAAATAATTATTTAAAATATTGAAATTGAATCAAAAAAATAAATTATGCGCAATATGTTTTTTTTGACAATGCAATAACTGGTCTATCAATGAGATGGGATGACCCTCTCTAGTGCATGATATTAAAAATATTTTTTGCCCCGCTCATTGTGTAGCAACACCCCATTTTGATGGCCATAAAAGGCGGAATAATAGCCATTTTTAATATATCACATTGATTATTCATGAACGTATTATCTCGGCATTAAAATTTGTAATTTGAATGCGGCCATTCAGCGGGATGCTGGGCGGGGGGAGAGAGGGAGGGGGATTCGCTATTCTCGCCATTCTCTGCGCTGATTGCAATTTGTACACAAGGCGATACACCACTGATAACAACATCAATAAACACAATCATACTCGTACGCCTTTCCGAGACCGAATTGGATACGGTCAGACGGAGGTTTAATTGGCCAATAATGCGTTTCATATTTTTTTAAGCAGATTTTTTTTAATGTTAATGACATATGTTGATTGTGGCCATAGATTTTCTCATGTGATATGATATGACACCAATACGATGGAGCTGAACGATATCATATATCGAATTTTTATGGAAAAATAAATAAGTATACAAAATTAATCGAGATATCATCTACGTTAGATGATTATTAAAAATACCCCCAGCATGTTAGGCCGAGAGATACGTATAAATTTGATTAAAAATTTTAATAAAAAATACTAAAATCTGTATTAGTTACGTATAATTACATTTCAAAACAGGATAATTGATTTAATATAACTCTATAATTAATTTAAATATGGATTTCATAATAAATTTGTTATATAGTAGTCTTTAATTTATAAAAACTAATGGCTAATGGATAAAAAAGTTAACAGTAAAGTGGTGAATCTATCAACTATCAGCTTTTATAATTCATGAGAACTTGTAATTTTCTAATAATAAAGAACAGTACTTTCTCACTTAAAATTCCCATCTAGAACGAGTTTTAAATTCAATGCGAATTTGTATGCTTGGATATCAATAAATGTATAACAACTTATGAAACTAAAATACAGAAATGGAATAAGATTTTCTAATAATAATAAGGAATAAAACAACACATTTTTTTCACGATTTTCTATACCACAAAGTTGTTATTTTTTTGAACAAAACGGTTTTTAATAAATATAGGGAACCAATCGTGAGTTTTCTATGAATTCCATCACTTTTACACGTGTAAGTACACTATACTTAATATCTAAATTAATTATTATCATGCAAAATTAATTTATTAAGACACTATTTGATCAATCGATTAAAGAAGACTAAATTTTCACATTGATTTTACTTTTTTACAATTAATAAATATAAATAAAAATTAAATTAGGCCCAATTTGTTAATTAATATTAACATAAACACTGATAATTTCTAATAATTCAATGCGTTTGATTTTAGATTATAATCGAAAACCTAGCAAATTTATATATTTTCAATATTAAAAAAATATTGAATTCATAATTTATTTATTTAACATAACCTAGTCAAGCACTAACATTAGAATTTGATGGTAAGGTAGTAGTCCCCGTTTTCCATTTTTTGAGTGGTTGCCAATATGACATTTTCCGGAATAATGAAGTGAAAATTTAAGTGAAAATATAATTTGATTATTTTAAAACATTTTCTAAATAAAACGTGGTAATTAATCTTTCTACAGAATCTTATTAGGAAATATATGTAATCTTACTGAACTAATATTCATTATATATAATTCAATACTTAGTTTTAAATAACATATAAAAATATTTTTTCATATTGCAAGTGCGCATTTTTTGATATTTTCATATCACAACTGTGAGACAATAAGAGAAAAAAATAATATGAAGGCAAGATTTCTCCAAATACAAAGTATTTAGAGCAGTGGTTCTTAACCTTCTTAATCAATATTTTTGGATTTGTTAAACTCCTAAAATTATGAGTTTATAAAAATGACGATGAATACAAAATTATTTCATAAATTAATGAAATACTATATTTACTAATAAATGTCATTGATTAAATGATATTATTATTATTCCATAAAGTAACCTATGCAGAAATGTTAGTAGATGTCTGTAGTAATTATTTAATTAAAAAAAAGATTTTTGAAGAAGATTCTGGATAGAATGTGTAAATTAAATTTTAAATTAGAATCAAACAAAATACCCAGATCTTTAACAGACAAACTTTACTTAAACATAGGGTAAAACCAGGTCGTCCATATACAACCAAATTGTGGAAAAATGCATTTTTATATATTATTTATTTTATTTAAACGTTTTTTAAGAGAAACTTACAGCATAACATAAAATAACAAATACATAGTTAGCAATAGGCCAATTACAAGTTTCTACATGTTTCAAAAAGAATAATATAAAAGATTACTGAGTTAAACCATACTTGGGATAGATTTTGTCCTGAAAATCCTGATAGAATCATTTGAAAAATAAGCAGGCTACCGTAAAATATATATTCATTATTTAAACATTCTTAAAATCATATCTGATTCCATTTAAGGTCGATTGATATGCATCTAAATGTCTTCTCGGTCGATGAATCATGTCCGAGGAGCGTGACCATGATAAGATTTGCTTTGAAGGATCCAGCAGTTCTTCGAACTGCCACCAGACTACACCGATTTGATCTGATCGATTAAACGCATCGGCAACATCGTCCACGTCCACGAATATTATCAGCTGCAGAAAAAAATGTATCTATGACATTGCCAACCACTTAGCCGCAGAGTCCGGTCGTAAAATGCTGAAATTATTGCGCGACCTCATTTATCTGCGAGGATTAACTCGGTTTAGCCCGTTCTATTGAATCGTCATTCGGGCGACCGTAAGGAATTTACGAGTGCGGTTACCCAGTCGCCGTCCTCGGGGATACCCCGTCCTATAACTCATCCGCAATCAAGTATGCCGGGTCCCAGAGAAGTGTCCGAGGGCCGCGTGTGTGTATTCCCGAATCATACCGTTTTATGACGAAATAATGGGAGGGTACACGAGAATAGGCAAATTAGGCGGCCATTGTCATCTCCGGGATAAACTAGTTTAATATTTTTTTAATACGCCTCGTCTAGCTGGTCATCATAAATATACCATCCGGTTATGACAGTTATTTTTTTTTCTATCCAAACAGTGCAAGATCATCAGACACAATTCATAAAAGTTTCCCATAAGCCGAAACTATGTATCGCCAAGTCGTAGGGGATGTAATTTATGAATGCACTTATCCACTGTTGCAGTGATTTAGGATGACGCTGGACAAAAATATCAACGTCAGATAAAATACCAGACATTTGCATTAGAATAATTTTTAGTGCTGTAATCCTCGGCTAATGTAAGAATTTTTTATTATCATGAAAATTACTCACAATATATTGTACATTAATATCATTATAAATATTAATATTAAAAAATATTATATAAATTGTTTTTATTTATTAAATATTAATATATATACATATTTATTCACATGCATACATAGTATTATTTTTTTTTAGTTTTGAATAGTTGGGCACATTACATTCAACGGGTTCATAATTTATGGACATTTCGTATGATATCTTGAATGGATGTTTATGAAAATAAATCTGGATGGTTATGGGGTGGCATGGGGTGGGTTGGAGTTGTTTGAGATTAGCAAGGTGTGTCGCCTTCCATTATGCATTAATTTATGAGTCACAAAAGGAGGCACAATGCAACACTGCACTGTTCCATCCCCTTGTGTTATATTTTCAATTACCTTTAATCCGTCTTTATTGCATGTAACCATTTAAAAGTGAATTATGCGAGGACGGGTTGTGTGGTGTGCGAAACTATGCACTGAATGCACTCGAGAGAATTGCATAAAACATAGAAGAAAAAAATTATGTTTCATATATGTGCATAAATTAATGCGATGCATCTCTGCGATGAAAAAATGTATTTTTAATTTAACAATAATATTTTTTTAAATGGAAATATTTTTTTGAGATAATAATGCATTCAAGATATTGTAAGCCAACAATTTAAAGTAAATATTTCTTTATTAAATTAAATAAAAATTATAATAGAAACACAAATTAATGTCTATCATGAAAATACGTATTATTGCATTTTTTTGCCAAATCCTATGCCTGATCTTTAAGTATTAAATTATGAGTGAATGTATATGTATCAACATTTTAAAGTAATATATAATTTCATTAAAAATGGTTAGATTGGAATTTTAATGTTATGTTTATGTTCATTTTTTGTGTGATTTTTTATATAGAAGCAGGATTTAATCAAAAAAACTACACTGTCGATTATACACTTATGAGGCTCAACAAACAAATATTAACAAATGGGTAGATAGGATTTGAAGATATAAAGAATTTTTGAGTTATTACCACCACGTGGTCTAGAGCAGCGGTTCTCAAGTGAAATTTCACTGTGGCCGCATTATAAAGATTAC
>JAGXCT010036837.1:106862-128808 GCA_022495035.1 Philopotamus ludificatus
TGGTCTAGAGCAAGAGCGCTGTCTGCTCGTCAGCGCAATCAGCGTCGTGTATTGGATGGATGCGGGGCGATAGCGGGGTGGGGGTGGTTCTCGTTGGTAAACGGTGTGTGTCCACTTCTTTTAATTTTTAATCTTCCGCAGCACCTTCAGATATTTTTAGTGATTTATTAAATAGAAACAGGATTTAAAGAGAGAAAACTCTGCTGATATTCATAAACTTGAACAAAAGATGTCAAATTATCAGAAAAAAGAAAGAATAGTTTAGAAATATATCATCCAAGAAATAAATGTTTGTAAGATTTCATTAAACTTTAAGTATCACTAACGGGATTTCATAAAATAAAGAAATAATTTCTCCAAATAGTTATATAAAAAAATTAAACTATAAAATTAATAGTGCCCATTTTTTTCCAGCTGTTACAAATCACTAATATTTGAATAATAACGTGACATAGATTAGATTACTATTATTATTTAATAGACAGATGGAAGAAGGTAGCCCTTGTTCTCTATTATTTATTAGTCTTGATTAACACAAAGATTTTACAAATTTATTCACCGTATATATATTTTTACACGGCAGCATTTAGTACACATCTACCGTGCACAATCAGAATTAATTGTTAATACAAAATCCTATCCAAATTAATAATCAGTATGAGTATCAAATAAAATTTTATGAATAAAAAATTAAATTGTTGAGCTCCACTCGCATATGCTCTCAACATGCGAGGGTTAATAACGAAATGTGAATATTTCCCGGTTTAATTACGTGCCTAAATTTGTACTGAATACAATTTTATTAAAAAAAACTCATCCCTCTCCAGTGCATCAAATTTTTTCCGACCACTCTTCTATAGGGGGGTATTGTAAGCGTAACCATGGTTTAACAAACCATACATAATAGCGCTAAACCTACTCAACTATAAACTTCAATTCAATATGCCTGCACAGCTTTTATTTATTTTGCACACCTATAAATTTGCGCTCAAGTGCCCCGGATGCGACGAGAAAAAAACGCGAGTTTCCAACGATTAAAATTTAAAATACTTTAAACACGCGATCCCTCCAATTATACTGTTTTGGCGACTGTAGCGTAATATGAGACGGGATGGCCCCTCCCTCTCCGGTGTCTGGTCTAGTTAGCGGGCGGACGATCTGCTGTTTGATTGTTTGGAATAATTCCGGTTCCCTGGGCCGGAGTCGGTCAGCCGGGCCGTAATCGGATCCCCGCGAGCTGGCCGAGGGGCTGAGCCCCCAACGGCGTCGACAATCGCGTCAAGTGCGAAGATTGCGCCCCCGGGGGTGCCCCCGCTACGATCTCGGTTGTGCGTGAAATTGGGACCCGAGTCGGGGCCCTTCAACCTCGTAATCTGCTAAATTAATTGACGCCAACAATCAGCGTCGGGCCTTTATTTGATTGATTGAAGATTGAGAAGTGTTATAAATATCAATGCAACAAGAGAAAACAGAAGATCCCATCAATAAATTCACAAATGCATGGGGAGCGGAAAATAACAGTTTAATTCGACACCAGCGATACTCAACTATTCAAATAATTATAATATAAATTTAAAAAAAAAAACAAAATTTGTCCTGTATTGTCTGCAATTGCAAAAAGATAAATAAAATCAAAATTATTTGCTGTTGTTGCCTCGCGTGCAGTGTTTTTTCTCGCTCACATCCGGTACGATGTGCCGAGTGCGAGTGAAACGTGCGAGTGACACGTGCTGCGAGAGTTAGTGCATTGTCATTTTCGCGTCATATTAATTAGTTAAAAAAATATTGACCAAATTATGAAGCTTATCATTAATATTTTACTATTATCCTAGAATAATCCATTGTTTTTATGTTAAAATGTCAAAATACTGATGAAGTTTTCATTCATATCCTTCACTTGAAATGCTTGGGGTCTTTGAGATATTGTGATACGGTGATTTTTAGAAAACTCGTGTGTAATAATAATTATTCAGTTAATTCATAATTTAGTGGAGGATTTAGCATTTAAGGGCGCAATCTAATTTTGAGCCCCCCCCCTACTTCTAAATATTTTCATGATTCCTACATCATATAATGCTGGAATTATTCATTTGTCAATATAGTTTATGGAATACTGAGTAATTATGAATTATTTTTGCTATGAAAAATAAATCTGAGAGCTTAACTCGCCTAAAAGGAAATTCGTCAATGGCATAATTATAAGAATTTATATAATAATAATCTTTTTTAGGATTTTTCCCCAAGAATAATCCAATATTCAAAAAATGATTTGGCATTTAAAATAAAATAAAAACCGTTGATTTAAAATAAAATTATTATTATCACAAAATTAATTTATTATAATAAAATTGTTAAGCAACTTGTCACAATTTAGAACAGCGGAACTTAACCTTTTTTCGCGAACCGCATTACATATTTTCCCGTTAGGAATATAGCAATATAACTATGTACACCTGTGGCAGATTGATTTCACGCATTAAAAATATTAATATTTTTCACATACTTTACTGAGCAGCGATATCCAAAATTTTTATTTAAATTATTAAATATAACAAGCTAAGAAATTCTTTTTACGCATTTATTATTATCATCAATCGTTCTCTTTTATCATTGTTATTTTTTAACCTCATTTATATCAGTGCTACTGAAATCCGTGTACCTATCAAGTATTTTTTACAACCTTATTATATGTATAAATTGTTAATTTTTTTTAAATAACGAAGCGGGTCCCCAGGTAACACTGGTTATGAAATATATACACGAAAAATTTGAATACAACTGCTCTATATAATTACTGAGTGCCATACAGCCGAATTTTAATAAAGATTTCATCAGAAATATAACGTACCGTATCTTCGCCTACAGCATCCAGTATATTAAATTTTTATAGGTTAGATGTTTGTGAGATGACTGTTTGTCATTTGGGAAATCAAAGAATCCTAGATGCTTTAAAAATTTTAATAGTCTTTCTCCGGTTGAATATGATCATCAGAAAAAAGCCTGGATGAATGGTGAAATATTAGTTGTAGGTGACAGTGGCTTGTAGGTACCAATGGCTTGTAGGTAACAGTGGCTTGTAGGTAACAGTGACTTGTAGGTACCAATGGCTTGTAGGTGACAGTGGCTTGTAGGTGACAGTGGCTTGTAGGTACCAATGGCTTGTAGGTGACAGTGGCTTGTAGGTACCAATGGCTTGTAGGTGACAGTGGCTTGTAGGTGACAGTGGCTTGTAGGTGCCAATGGCTTGTAGGTAACAGTGAAATACATGGGTTGAATGTTTGGCCAAGGATAACTGTTTGTCATTTGGGAAATCAAGAACCCTAGATGCTGAAATATCAATAGTCTTTCTCAGTTTAGATATAATCATCAGAAAAAAGCCTGGATGAATGGCAGAAATATTAGTCAACACATTCTGTCGTGGTGAAGTGGTTTAGAGTCAAGAGAGTGTGATTCAGGACAACTTATATGTTTTAAAAGTATTCGCGATTTAGCAGCTTCAAAAGGAAAAGCTAGTTTTAAGCAAAAATCGATAATTGTTTTTTTTAATAAAAAATAATTTAATATTAAAGCTATTATTTTATAAAACTGAATAAAAAAAAATATTCATACTGAATATAATCGTCTTTTCCTGTCAATTATGATGTTTTTCGATTATCTGGATTTGTCCTTATCCGGACTACCTTCATCCCCAATTAGTCCGGATAATTGAGGTTCTACTGTATTTTTTTTTAATAAAAATAAATAGTTTAATGTGTTTCTTTACAGTTTAAGATGATTTAAAGTAATATATAATAATTTTTCTTCTCAAATATAGTACAATGAATTACATTTTATCATTTTTATATCTATGATTTGTATTAGCAACTTGCAATTGATATTTTTGTGGGAAAAAGCTCCATCACAATCGTTCGTATCTCTAATCCTTTTATCAGATCCTTAGCATTAAAAAGCTGCGGTTAGTTCAATCATTTAATACCGTCGATAAACATCATCGGCAGATAAAAATATTTATTTTGTGCGCGTCCATTGAAATGTTTGACATGTCCAAAAACGACGACGAGGCACCGCGCACATTCCCTCGGATTGACAATCGCATTGATCAGATTTGGCAACGAAGTAAATCGGCGGATCTTTGATGGACGGGCGCTGAATGAGCTAATCCCCGATAGGTCTCGATGGGAACGGCCGACTTCGCCAAAATTACAATGGCGAAACCCTGGACGGCACCAAACATTGGTAAACACGGCTAAGCCCGCCATAATGGATAGACACATGCCCCTCGATACCTTTGTGTCCCCGGACGCCATTGTCCCAAGATTAATGACAGACTTTGTTCTACCGCGTGCGATACTACGGCGCAGCTGACAGGATCAAAATTATTTTCAACGTTGGCGATTTTAGAAACTGTATATACATATATATATATATATATTGTTTGTGTCTCTGTCAAAATGCGAGGGTTGAAAAATCAATCTGATCAGTCGTGGAGAGGGAGGGGGTAGAAACCGATCGGCGGTAAGGGTGTCGATAGACTGATAGGAGCCTCCCCTGCGCTCCGGTGCAATCAGCAGGAAATTAGCTCCGCCAAACTCTGCAGCTTTCAATTTGTACGGATTTCCATTCACCGCAGCCGACCGACTATCTGCGCTTTCGGCGAACAGAACCCAGACAGGCTTAATCAGCGTTTATTAACATTTTTACGCAACAATGTGGAGCGTCTAGACGCGACATATCCAGTTGGTCCAACGCTCAAATTGTTTAAAACCAACAACAAATAATAACAGTGATTTGGTCCGGGGGGAAAAAAGTGTGAGCACAGATTGAAAGGAGGTCCGAGGCGTGTTCCTTTTGTGGAAACGTCTAAATTTCGGCTATTAAAAAAGTAACACATCACGCTCATAATACATTCGACATTCCAGTCGAGGTGTTTTTTTTTTTTTTTTGTTATCGGCCGGTTGGTCCCACCAGCCACCTTTGATCTCTCTGTTCTATCTCCCTCATTACTGGCCGTTAAATATCATTTTTACACGTTCAATCAAAACGGGCCATTGTGGTCTGCAGCCCCATCGGCTACCGCGTTGCTTTGATCGCTTCATAATGAAACGTCATCGTTGATATCCTACTATACGACCCATTGTTGGCTTTATCCTCTTCTCTGCAAAAATTATGAATACTTGAATAACACAAAAAAAATCAATAATCATTATACATTTTTTTATATAATCATAACACAATGGTATTGTCGACAGGTCTTGACAAAACATGTATTTGAGATCAAAAAATGCCTTTACGGGAGCCAGACACACATAAAAATTACGTAATAGGTTAGGTTACATTATATTATGTTATATTATTTCAATTTAAACACGTCGTGAATTATTATACAGCAAGTCCTCAACTTACGCGACTAATTGATTACAAAGGTTTTCGCAAGTCTAAAAATCGCGAAAGCACAACATTTAGCATTATATTATAGATAGTAAAATAGATTTATATATACTCTCAAGAAAATATTATTTATTGGACATATAGCACATACCAGTATCTTTATAAATATATTCATCCCTTGCTTAACACGGTTTCAGTTTTGTTGAAAAAAAAAAATTTCGATTCAATCTTGCTTTGTAGACGTTAGATTTAGTAGGGACTTTGTAGAAATTATTAATATCGCACGTTCAATAGGTGAGGGATTGGAGGATTTAGCTATCAATCAAATTGATGAATTGTTTAAAGAACAGGAGTTGAATGAAGAAGAATTAATTGATATGAGCACACGAGTTCCTCTTAAAATCAGAAGCGATATCGAAAGCGACACTGAAAGTTCTGGTCCAATTTCTACGATTACTGCTAAAACAATAAAATATGGATTGCAAATGGCAAGAATTATAGAAATGAATTTCCTAAATAATGATCCAGATATGGATTGAGCGTTGAAATATCAACGAGAAATTAAACAATGCGTTGCAAGATATGAGGAGATTTACAAGAATATCAAAAAAGATGAATCACGGATTAGAGATTTTTTTGAACTACGACGGAACATAACAGAAAATGTAATCGAAAGTAATTGTGATGATGACATTCAGCCAATAAAAAGAAGGAAAATCTCCATATTAATAAATTCTAGTGACAGTGACATTGAAAAATATCGTTTATCTATGTTCATAATGTTTCAATAAATTGTCAGTTCTATCTACCTATTTCTTTAATATTCTTAAAATATAAACTCTCTTTTTCATCCATTTGTTAATCTCGCTAAACACGGCGATCTAGCAGAACCTATCTTCTGTGTTAAGCGAGGGATGGGTGTATATTTATGGAAGTACTAATTTGTTTTTTTAATTTTAGCGTTTATTTCGCATTTTTCGCGGATGTCGAGGACTGACTGTATATCCAAAAAGATTTAATTAGAAAAAACTCTAATATACAATTTAAGTATTATTCCAAGAAAAAAATATGTTGTTGTTGTTGTTGTATTAACGCATTTGTCCCTGACGTATCTTGGCATATTAAATGCTTATTTTATTGTTGGCTATCGCAAAGGTTTCACGTGTTCTGAGTTGTGCTTAGCGATGTTTACTTGTGATCAAAATAGAAAAACGTGGGAAGATTTCTTAAACACAAACAACTCCTTAATAACCTCAGCCTCTGTATTCGCTGAGCATGGCCCCTGCAATATTTTTCGTTTCCCGAAGATGAAAGGACGACGTTTTGTCAACATTTAGGAAGTATGTACAAGAGTAAAACCCAATATAACGAAGATGAATATCAAAAAACGCTTTGAAGTTTGGAAAAGCTACTGGCACAAGTTAAATTTATATTGATGAGAAATTTTCCTAGTATTTATTTAATTCAAATAATTAATATTCAAACTTATACGTGAACAATTCTGTTGCTTAAAAGTGGGATATTATTTTTATATCAACAGGGTTCATTTTTACTGAAAACAATGAGAAAATATTACAAACTCTGTAATTAGCAATAGAAATCAATTTATTTTACGTCAATCATATAAATACTATAAGTATTAAAATAGTTCAGTTTCGGTAATTACAAAAGATGATGATTAAATTGCATTTTCAATAGCTAATCTCGTTTACTCGGTGTTGATGTTCAAACGGTGTTGATGTTGGGTGTGCTGAATGTGGAAAAAAATACTGTTTTTTTTTAATGAATTTTATTATTATTGGTAAGTGTGCTGTTCTGTTTTAGTTTCATCAGTATTTTTTTCTCCATTGATATTACTTACGCACGGCACTGGTCTCAACCCTGATGTCAAGACTATGACGGTCGTCCTCCAGGTTATCTTGGCTTTTCGAATACGGATCAGGTCGTCAGCCATAAGCCCGAGAGCCGAGCTGTCAACGCGCGGATTGTAACAATAATAATCAGACGAGGATAGTACCAATTAGTATTTAATTTATGGTAGTATACACGTCACCGAATTGGCCTGGATAGCGGCCTGGCTCCTCATAGCTCCATAGAATCTACGAAACCATGATTGTGCCCAACCGCCATCGCCACCGCGTCCGATGCCAACACGCGACAACACTCGACTCTTTTATTAATTAATCCTTTTCATAACACTATTATTAGAGATTCTGATATATGATATATCCAGTGATATAGCAGATCCGGGTCGCACCGGGTCGTTAACCTGGAACATATCTTTACACAATTTTACGAACCTAAGCATAATTTTCGATTCAGATAAGAGTTTCCGATTTTGCTGTTTTTTCATTTAATTATAGAATATTGATAAACATGTAAAATAATAATTGAAAAAAAAATAACACGTGTTTGTTCAGTTACAGATGTTGAACAGTATGCAGCTTGGAATCTGATACGATGTGTAAAAATTGTAAATGTATATTTTTACATAAAAATTCAGAAGCATATTTTTATACGCGTGTAGAATGAATTCATTAATGTAATCCTAAATTTTGCATGCATGAATTGAAAATTATTAAAACGTTCAATTGAGATGTATGTCGAAAATATATGTAATCTATAGTAATCTCACGTGTAGCGGCCGTAATTAGAATAAGCCGTATAATGCGATTCGAGGTTTTCAACGTTTCTTCGGTCGGCGCACGTAATTAATTCACAAAACATTTAGCACGCTCGCGATGACCGCCTTTGTTGCAGATCTCAGTCGGGTCCTCAATCAATACCTTTACGAACACTTTGAGAATCAATAAGAGAGCAAAAGGTGTTTCGCAGAAACAGAATGAATGGGGGAATCGACATAAATAAAAATAAAATAATGGCACTTTTATTTTTGTTTCCAATGTTTGCAACATTTCTTCATAATGGCGCTTTGTTGCGTCGCCCGTTGCACAAAAGGCTTCGCGATTATGCCCATTGTTGGCAGCGTTTTTGGGAACAATGGCCGTACCCGGAGACTTCGGGATGTTTGTCCCCCCTTTGTTACCTGCAAGTCCTCTCTCCAGCATCTGTCCGTCCGTGACTCTGCCGCTGCCGAAATAAAATATTGATACCTAATTATTGAAGGTAGAATGTCCTTTTGTTGGACATGTATGACTTCATCGTCCCCGCCAATGGACACGTGTGAACAAAGGGCTTCCTTTTAAAATACGGCCCTACAATGGATGGATGCTATTGTGCGATTCGTGAAACGGATACATCTTTGCAATATATTACGCAATCCTACATAACGTAGAAACACACATGCTGCGACAATGAAGTGAAATATATTTATTGGAATAAATATTCGATTCACTCCAGAAATCATAACCAAAAATTATTCTATTCATCAGTTCAAATGCTTAATAATTTAATATATACCTTTCTGAAAAAAATACGATTAAGAAAACGAATAAACTAACATCATTATACTATCACATGATCTATTGACAGAGTTTGCGTTTAAAATTAAATCGCATAAAAAATAATGTATATGTATGTCAGTGTCCGCCAATCTTTTTTTTACTCCATGGCACACTGGTGAATGGGATTCGTTCCGCGGCACACCAAATAAAAATGCCTTAAAGGAAATTTTACTTATTAATATAAATAACGGAAATCATAGTGTGGTCAATGATTCCCAAAGTGTGAGCCGCGGCTCCCTAGGGAGTAAGGTGTCGTCATAAGGGCGCCGCGAAATATTCAATTAAACAATTCAGCAAATTTGTTGGAATTCCCAATTCTCGAAATTTTTGCGCCATCTTTTTGCGCTCGCTTTTCTCAAGAAGGTCAACAATTTAGAAAAAATCTGATGTATTAAGGGAGCCGCGGAAAAATAGCTTTCTTTTTAAGGGAGTCGTAAACCGAAAAAGAATGGGAACCTCTGGTTTAGGTAATATTTTTTTTAATATCTTATCAACATAACGTGACTTTAAAATCAGGCGGGGCATGATAAGATTAAATTGCCCTACTCTTGTTTTACAAAAGTAGATTAACTGTATTTATTTTTAGTAGAGTGAGGCAAAACCAAGAAAATAATAAGAATTATATTTTTTTTATTGCGAGATTAAACAAAATTATGTTTTACTTTACTTAATTCAAAATATTTTTTAGCAATAAATATATTAAAATTTTAAAAACCAAACTCTTAATATAAAAATATATATGTTTCACAAAATCATATGGAAATCGTTTTTATTAATATTTATTTATATAAACTCTTAATCAATCGAATTATTAAGAGTTTAAAAGTTTTTCATCAGTCAGTTGATGATAATATTCAAATTCCAGAAAAGAGAAATGCAAAATATAGTCGAAAAACGTTAACGTTTATTTTTCGAATCGAAAATATTGACCAGCGGGGCATATAGAGATCTGCCCTAAGCAAAGCTTTACGCAGCAAACGAAAAGCGACCTTCTGTGTACGATAATAGAGAATTTTTCGTGTTACCTCCACTGACTGACAAACAGCAACTCGTTCACGCCGAACCAACAACTAAACTGAGCTAGCAATCGCGTGTCCAGGACATATAGAAACCTGCCCCGAACAGACTTTTACAGCAAACAAAAAACGACCTTCTGTGTACGGTAATACATAACTTTTCGTGTTACCTCCACTACCTAACAAACAACAACACTCATTCGCTGATCAGGGCGGATACAAGAATGCCCAAAAACATACAAATACGGTTCTGTTCGCATATTTTAGCTAATTAACATATATTTTTAATTGGAGAAATGTGTGTGGGGCAGTTCTTCGGTTGCCCCTAAGAACAAGCCGCCCCTGTGTACGTACATAGGTGGTGATAATTTTATTAATGAGAAGGATGTAACTGATTTTTTGTAAAAATCCTAACAAAACGCAGCTCTAAATTAGACACATAAACACGTAACTCCTTATCTACGATCTGTAACCGCTCTCATTTTTTTATATTACATTTCCAAAAGCGCTGAAAAACAAAATATGTACATAAAATGAAAAATTAGTATGATTTTTTCGTCCAAATTGCATATAGTATTGGTCCAAGGTCAAATAATGTAAACGAATCATTTAAATTATTAATATATTCGTAAAAATAAAATAAAAACAATCTGAAACGTAGTCTATGAAGATTTTTACATATTAATAAAAAAATTGATTGAATTTAAAAAATGTCTTGACAAAAATTGATGCAAGGTTATCCAATTTGGCAGAACACAATACGCAATTTTCACGGCACAGTCCATAGGGATTATAAACAAGATTGCCCATTAAAAATTGATATCGTTTAACGCCATTAGGCCCGCCGCGGATTTTACTTAATTTTGCATTTTTTGCGGGACCTTAATCGCACAATAGCCCATAACTGACATCATTATACGGAAGAAAAGCGAATCGCGGCCGTCTGTCGGTCTCGCAAGGGCGAGGAGGTTCTGGCTACCGAATTAGACCCGGATAAAAACACATTAATTGCTCGGATACCTCGGTTCATCAATCATTCTTTTTACACGAGATTTTTTTTCATCCGTCTGTCCCAATTTTACAACTTTTTATCGCACAATCAATTTAAACACGGAAAGCCGAATGCGTCGTACGGCAATTAGAAAAAAAGTCAGTAATTAGTTGACGTATTGCACGTGCAAAATTAATACAGTGCAATGGAATTGTACACGGTGTTTCAGAGGCGGCTGTGCCGAGGCGTGTAATTTGATAAGTAATTCGCAACAGCCCCTATCTGACGAAACGCAAAAGGCGAAAGCCATGCGTTAAAAACTAATTAACGAACCGCTAACTGACTCGGACCGCGGCCCTCAATGAGCGGCCCTGGCAAAGCGAAATCATTTCAGCAAGCTCACTCATTTCAGCGAGACGGGGTTCGAGCTTGTACCGAACGCTTGAACCAAACGGACCTCTTTTAGGGCGGTGTACGTATATATCAGTGATTCCAAACATATAGATATAATATGAAAGAACTCTTCTAATTCTATAATATTTTATACGAAAAAATATGTTTATTTGAGTGCAGTAATACCCCAACTTACGCAATCATGGAATTTCGCAGATTTTCATTTAGCAATTTGTGCGATTACGACTTTATGATAGTAGAAAAGTAATATTGTCCTATTATTGTAATATTATGCGATTTTTAAACCTTTAAAAAAGCTATTCCAAAGGTACTAAATCTGATTATTCTACCCCTAGTAAGAAAAGGAAAACGATATCTTAGGAATGTAAACTCAACATTATCAAGGATTTTGATAGCAAAATATTCCTGAATTGCCAAAGAAGTTTGAACTACTGAAGTTCACAAATAGAAAAATCATTTAAAATAAATAAAGAGTTCTTGATGTCGTTAAAAATGCTCAATCCTTGAATTAAAGCCGGTATTATTGCTTTGTTTTATCAACCAAAGCTGATTTTTAAGTGAGTTAAAAAATAAACTGGGCAGGTGGACGAATATGAAAGCTGTGTGGTTAGTTAAGATTGGTTTAATTAATTTTAAACTCTAACAGAGAGAAGATAAAGCCGATAAAAACGCTGAATCTTCTTTTGGGATACTCGAGATTATAATAGAAGATCGTGACTAAAGCAGAGATACCGTATTTAGCGTGGATGAGACTCGTTTATTCTAGAAGAAGGTGCCTAAAACAACATTCATCTCAACGTGAAAACAAAACCCTTTGTAGGTTTTGGAAGAACATGCCAGGCAATTTAATTTGGAGTCAATGAGATAATGGATTCAGATATTCAGGAGCTGATAATCTAAGAGCTCAGAATTACGCCACCAAACGTGGCTGAAGTATCAACACTTTTCAGACCCAGTTCCACCAGAAAAGCACATGATAATTACGAGCTTAACAGAAGATCTCAACTCAATTAAAAAGGGTCTATATTTCTAGAAAATATCCGTTAAGGGCACGTTATACATATTGTACACTCCTGATTATGTTAACCAATTATTGACCTTTCTCCTAAAATTAAAGAATTCTTTAAGTTTTGAACAAATTTTCAAAGATATTTTTATTCATCCATGCTTCTGACTAATAATCACCCAGAAGATTTTTTATTTCTGTCCCCATCCTATATTAAATCATAGGTATCCATACTCTTTTACCCCTTTGCCGATCTTTTTGTTTTCCATAGACCTCCCCTTGTATGTTTAATATTGAATTTTTCTGAGCTTATTAACTTTAAATATGTTTTTGACAGCTGAAACAATGCGGCTCACATTGCTGTTGTTTTTTGTATGGTAAATAATTGTAAAAAATAAAAACATGTATAATTTGTATTCATGCCTATATGAAAAAAACACGAAATATATATAGATAATTGGATTTGAAACGATCTAAACGAGAATCTAGTAAAATACTTACATTGAATGAATACACACATAATGCGGTTAATATAGGAGATTGACAAAATGCTTCGATGGTAATTTTTTTGTCAGTATTTGGTTTCGAATTAGTGAGGTAAAGTCTTAAATCTGCACGAAAATATTTGTAATCGATTTATTAGTATCGTTAGAAGATTGACAACCGCTCCAAACCTTTCCACGAGGTATGAAGATAGAAAAGCTGTCGAAAAATCTCTTAGAATATCCTGCTCGTTATGCAGGATAAGCAACAGAGATATTTTTTTGAAGTCAGAACTGCTGATAACTCTTTCTAAAGTGCGCCCTAAGTTATTCGATTGTGCTTAATCGAACAACTTAACGTCCATCTACATCTCGAATATTTTCTTTTCTCCTTGACATAGATCACTTTGGGTATCGTTGCTATAAACAATCACCAAGAGTTCCAAATGCGTTTGTGACCAATTTATGAAACAACCAAATATTTTTTTTAGATTTTATAACACCATCGTATTTTTTGTAAAAACATGTAGCAATTTCATTACATAAATTTTATTCTAAGCTTGTGTTTTTATTAATCATTTATCAACCGTGTCGTCTGAAAGTCGTCTCTTAGAGACCCTAACCGTTTCAACTTAAGATGATTAATATATTTTTAATAATGGATTATTCTAAGAACAGATATATTCATAATTTGGTCAATATTTTAGATTTTTTAACTAAACAATATGACGCGTAAATGACAACGCTCTCGAATATATCTTGTTTCACTTGAAATGGCATGTCGTACCGGATGCAAGCGAGAAAAATCATTGCGCCCGTAGCAACAGAAGTGTATATTGATGAATAATGGACAATGATTATTTATAATATTTTTTTTTAGACTTTTTTAGACAAATACAAAAATTAGTTACATGTAGGATTTATATTAATAGTGTTTTCCGAGAAAAATCAATAACCTGAGCTTTCCATTGGCACGGCTATGTTAAACAATATTTATATGTATTTATTTGTAATTTCATATCCCGATTAACGCAAATTCGACTTACCACCTATCGCGTAACTTTGGTTTATTACTCTATATACATATGTTTATGCTGAATTTGTCTGCACACAGGGTCTCAAAAAGGAGAGGTCGACTCGGAAGAGGCCCACTAATTGGCATTGAAAAAAGGTGGCAGCGCTAGTTAAGTTCTAGAGGCCTTTGCCTTTTTATTTCCAGTTTATTTCTATACGCAACTTCAAAATACAAGAAAAGCCCGGTGCTTTTGCCAGCGAACGCTTTTCATTTCTGCGCATTACCACGCGGTGGTGCATGATAACAGTCGCTCTCAATCGGCGGTTGATTATTAATTTTAATAAAATAATAGCTGCAGTATACGATTAATCACACGCCGATAATATAGTCGAATAGTGGTAGTCTAATTTGCATGAATTAAAGTTGTATGGAGCGGTGGCCGACGCTGAAAAGATCAAAACTTTTCCGTGCCGTTTGTTGAAAAGAGTTCTTTTCCTCCTTTTTTTTCACTCCCCCATAGTGTAAAAGTGTCGGCCTTTGCTGCAATAGAGTGTGCAAAGGAAATATTGTAAAGCCAGATCCGGCCCTGCCTCTTTGTGGGGCAAAAGAGGAAAAATTCGCGTACTTTGCACATTAGTTTTGCCTTAATGAAATCACACCAGTAATTAATTAAAGCCAGGAGCGCGTGACGGGACACTTTCAAAGAAATCAGACGCTTTAAATTAAATATTTCCCATTGAACCAATGCGATTATTCGTGATATTAATAATTTACGGTATGACTTATTAATATTTTAATAGCAATTAGTCTGAACGATAGGAATCAACGTAACAAAATTCAATTTTCATATGTTCCACGTGTGTGTACATACACGTGTATTAATTATATGCGGTTCAATCGTCGTAACAATAGTGAGCGAGGATACGATATCAGTTTGGTGGAAGCCATTAACGCAAAAAATGGGAATGGCCATTGTTGCGGCAAATTTCATTTGACGGAATAAATTAGATGAATGGTTATTAATGTTTTCCCATAGAAAACATGCAGCCAACGTTTGTACGGATCGATTCCGGCTCTTTCACGTTCCCTCCTTTCATGCGACGCTCCAGTACCCGGCCTCTTAATGACAATCGTTACTTAGCAAAATTCGATTGTGTGAATATAAAAAAAGAGCCATTCGAACAAACAAATCGAATGCTGACCAAGAAAAAACTGGTAGTTGGTCCGCCGGTCGAACATTTTTTTTTCCTCTCTTCTATTCATAAACAATCGAGATCAATACGTGTTTAATGAGTCGATAAATAAATCACCGGCGCCGCTGCAAGTTATCAAAAGTTATAACAGTTGTCCTCGATGATGAAATGCGTCCGTGTGATAAAACCTATACGGCACACTGACCCATTTTCGATATATCCTTGATCGAAAGATAGATCTGACATTGATATCGTTCATATAGTGTAAATATTGAGAAAACAATGTGTGGTGTGTTAGCATACTTGTCTCTGACGTATCTTGACATTGGCAGCTATAATGAATGCCTACTTTTTTGTTGGGCGTCGAAAAGCTACACGTGTTTTGATGTGGTCAGCGATTAAAATACTCGTAGAAAAAAGTATGGATAGATTTTTTGATCAATACAATATCATTATGATGCCTCGGCCTCCGTATTTTCCGGACATGGTCTTCTGCGACATATTCCTCTTCCAGAAGATTAAATCATCCGTCACGGCAACTCAAAAACAATAGCGTCGTACGAAGGGGGTCTCTCAGAGACCCCAAGCATTTAAAGTCAAAATATTTTTTGTTTTTCAGTTCTTTTTATTATTTTAAGTGCAGACAAAAAAGAACAATAATTATTTATAATATTAATTCTTTAGACGTTTTTTATACAAATACCAAAAGTTTGTGACATGCAGTATTTATATTTAAAGTGTTATTCTAGAAAATAGAAAAACTTGGGATCCCAAATAGTCTTCATGAACACGGCTAGGTTAAAAAATAATAGAACGAACTTTTATAAAAATGAGGAAATGGAGCAAAATTAATATTTATAAAAAATTATGATTATAGATTAACCCATTATTGTTTTTTGTTATTAAATATCATACCGCAATCATATCACTGTAAGAACAGCGATTGGTTTATATGTACATATTGGTTATATAACGTATTTTTTTCTAATCATAATATTTATATAACTGTTTATAAACTATAGCATGTCTCAAAAAAATATATAAAAAGTTTGAATGATTAAATTTTAGTTTTAATTCACATATAATTGATATTTAAATTATTGAAGAATTTTTATAAAAAACGTATAACTTTTCGTGACTAGACTAGACTAGTGCATAGACTAGAATCTAGTCTATACTTTTGATAATGATGTGCTATTAATTCTTAAACTTCAACAAACCTTTCAATAGTTTTCGTGGCGCATTCTTGCTCAATTATGTCCTTTAAATCGTCCAATGTAGACGATATCTTCATGGTATCACCACAAGAAAAAGTCTAGTAGCGTCAGGTCTGAGGAATAGACAGGGTATTTTATGGAACCTCTTCATCCAAGCCATTTTTTTTAAAGATTCTCATCAAGATATGCTCTTACAGTATGATGATGGTGTGGAGGTGCCATGTCCTGTTGGAAATAAAAATCCCCATCTTCACTAATCCTCCCGAATGCGTTGTAAAACAGATTCTAATAGTAAATTAAAGTAATTATTCTTTTTTTGGCCCGGCATTATTATAATATTTTAAAGAAATAAATAATATTTTATTTCTAATAAATTTTCGATCAAAGATTGATGATATATTAAGTTGTCAGTGAAACTTGATAGGTGAAACACTAATAATAATAATAATAATGAAAATTTATCGATTAGAAAAGAAAGAACGAAAGGATTTGATTGCTTATTTAGCTCGGCAATAGACCCAACTAATTTGTCGCTTATTTTTTTTTCTTAAACATCTTAAATTATCAAATTTTAAATCTCACATTTTTGAGAGGTAAACGTGCGACCGGAAACAGGAACACTTTGATTTTTTTGTTAAATTAAAACATAAAAATTACTATGCCACAAACGGATGCACTAAAATCACTGACTCCATATATGGGTCCACCTCTGACAAAAAATACTCGGGCATTGTAAAATTAGTTATTGGCTTCATAAAAAAATGATCTTGTACAATCTTAACCTCGCAAATCACGGTTTAATACAAAAAAATGGGAAATTATTGTACATATAATCATTGGTGGCGGAATAATACAACTTAATAAAGTATTATATTTCCTTCATATTTTATTTAAAATATAAAAAAAGATGGCGTAAAAATACTAAATAATATTAAAAATAATAAAATAAGTGACAAGCGGCATGTGGCTCAAAGAAGCTGTGAGTCAGTATGACTTAGGGCCGACACCTCCCCCCGCACTCTGCTTCCCGCCCGCATCCGTCCAATGCCCAACGCTGGTAGTGCTGATGAACAGACAGCGCTCTTGCTACACATCGCGCATCGTAATAACAGATTAATAAATATATTTATATATATTTTTTCTCTATTTGCTTGGGGGTGTTGTAGCTACGCAGTGTATATGAATAAGCAACCCCTGCATATACTCCCAATTTTTATTAATAAATCGAATAGATTTGAAGAATTTATCATAAAAATATATTGTTTTTATTTAAAAAATATATTTATCTACCAAAAATATCATAATATAAAGAAAGATTAATGAAAATTTGTCTAGATTATTGGAAATATTATAAAAATAAAATATTCCACTGTGAACACTGTCTTGCTATAGAACGTATCATTTTTCAAAATAATATAAAAACAGATGGAAAAATCAAAATATCATGAATAATGCCTTAATAATTTTAGTAAAAATACAAGATATTTTTTGTGTGTTTGATTAAATGGTACACGTGACATATGTTGGATATGTCGTAATGATCCCATTTAGTACATAGGCACATGTAACAATAACACAATACGCTACATCTGTTAATTACACACGAATTAATCGATTTTTTTCCGAGTACACAGATTGCTTTTTTCTGTTTTCGCCGGCCCCACACAGTTTTTCGCCCTCCGGTAGCTACCATTGTGGCTACCGAAGCAAAAAGGTGACAGAACAAAACACCGAACGCCAGCATTGGCTATTATGGCTTGGGCCGAAGTATCACATCTCTGGTATCAGATCATGTTTCTCTCATGGAACCGTTTTTATCGAAGACAGCGGGATACCGCTCTTAGGAAACTAATCTATGCGCTCTTTTATTGCCGGATCTACCGCAGCGCCCTCAAACGCGAGGCTCGGGAGCAAATTCGCAAAACGGTCCATTTGCATGGGAGAATTTTTTTTAAGGCCGCCTGTCATACGCCAGAGAAATGATACACGCTGTTTATTCACGGACGGTGATGAAAGTGTTGTCTGAAATTGGTCACGGCGAGATTGTGCCAACGTTTTAGAGTCGCAGGTGGGCCATCGAGCTGAATTCGGCCGGGGAGATATCGCTGGTAGCCGGCAAACAGTCCGCTGCCAAAGGAAATATCAATTGTCATCGTTCTAATTCAAAATTCAATTAAGTGTAATTAACACCGAGGCTACCAGGCGAGCCGGCCTTTGTGACGCCTCGAGACAATGCGGAGCCCCCTGGCTGCTTTTGCGGAATCGATATAACAACACAAAAAAAATATTGCAAAATTATAAATTATACCGCGAAAAAAAGAACACTTTCTCTGCACAACGACACACTATGCGCGTATTTTGTGTGAAAATTTATCGCGCATTTAATTATCGACCGATTGCGCTTCATCATTATTAAAAATGTGTTGGCCATTGTTTTATTTCAACTCGTCATTCCCCATTCAATTACATCTTCGGTGTCAATTGTCGAACACAATCACACAAAACGCATTTTGAAAGCACCCCCTCCCTGCCCGCTTTCCTCGTTTCGCTCCCCCCCCTGCGCGTGTTGGTGAGGTCAGGTGTGTTAATTTAAAAGCGGCCGCGGCCTCCCTGCTGCGACGATGATTGCTACCACGGCTCCCGAAGCACTCTTGCAACACCTCTGACTGCCGGTCATCGTAGATCAGCTGTTCTTCAACCATTGCCAATTGTCATTTAAAACATTATTTTTATTCAAACTTAGGGTGTTTTTTTAGTTTTTTGACATTTTTGATTATTCGCTTAGACGAAGATGGGGAAAATCATTTGAAATATTACAAGCGTTCTATCGAGATCAAGATTAAAATTTTGTGATGCTGAGGTTTAATTTTAAATTATGTATTCGGTAATTTAATGCTATAATATTTTATTATTACTTTAAAGGATTCTTGATAACAATTTTTATTATCAAGTTCGATACCCATTTTCATCGCTTCATCGTGTTAAATAAAATAAAAAATCTTCGAGATTTTTTAATGATCGTGTTATATCATTTTAAAATAATAAATAAAATAGTATTTTAAATCGCAAATTCAAAAAGGATTTTGAATATATTATTATTTATTGAAATCATCAAAATATATATATTTAATGATTAAAAAAAATATGACGTACCCGATACTCTTAATATTTCTATATAATAACAGAACAATAACTAACAGATGTTTTAAATCTAGTGCTACCGAAAAAAGTTAAAGATTCAAAGGCTGGAACCCATCATAAATACAATCGTCCATCGCCTTCTTCATAAGGAGCGAGAACTTTTAGCACACAGTAATAATCCGTATTATTTTAGTACTTTAGTCACATCATTCGTGTACTAAAGAATCCTCTTCTGCAGATCATTATGAAGTGAAAAGACGGAAGTCATACGGTGAATAAAAGACGGAAGTTGTCTTTGTTTGGGTTCAAATTTGTTCCAGGTCGTCAAAAATAGACAAATTTAATCCGAAAATACAAGGATCAACAGATCGCCTATGTCCAAAAACGGATAGGATATTTAAAAAAAAAATGATTAAAAAGAGGGCGATTAAACGAAACTAAATGCAGAGGAAAACAGGAACAGTCTTATTCTTTCGAAAAACTAAAAATCAAGCAAGCCATATTGAGTGACAGGAGCTGAGCTAGAACCAGTGAGGAATATAAACTGGACTCATTCAAGAGTCCTGTGCAGACGCAAGTCCTGTTTTTTAAAATAAATAAATAAATAAATGTGAGTAAACTCCAAAACATGTTTAAAAACAGGAAAAATTAACTCATAACGTCAACGGCCAATAGTAAAATATGCTTGTTTTCAGAAATAAAAGTTTAAGTACAGTTCTAGTAAGTTATAGTCAAGGAAGGGAAACCCCTTGTTGATGGTGATTTTGAAAAACCATTTTCTTTGGTGATTGCTGAGGAAATATGTCAATTTATGAGTTTCTCGAGATCATTTTCTAAAAATTTAATTACCTATTCATTGTTAACTTCCGAGTTATGTTGTTAAGCAAATTGAACGATAACATTTCTTCTACATCTTTATCTTTATTATTCTGATATTGTTTTCATACCGATTTTTTATTATTCACAGATTCGTCCTTTGTTCCTATTATGGTTGACACAATTAATTAATGTGAGATTTAAAATCTCATTGCAAGTCTGACACTGTTTTGCCTATTGCTTGTTGGCTTTTCTCATATTTTCATTAGTCTGATTACACATTTTGGGATTATAAAATCATACGCAGAGAATATATGCCAAAAACTGAATAGAAATGCTTTTTTCAGTTTCAAATTAATGATTTTTCGTGTAAATCGACGAATGAATGTAAAACAAAAATAGCACAGCATCTAAAGAAATATTTAAGATTTCCAGAATTTTTTTTCTGCTTAATTAGTGTTTTATAAACATTTTGTGAAAATTATTTATCAATTTTCTGAGCGCTGATTTTATGCAGCTGCTCACCACAATCCCCCAAATGAGTGTCGATGGGTTAAATTATGGCGTTGACTTTTTCGTTTCTCCCTTTGTGCACTTTCACATTATCCAGTATCGATGGTATCGATACAGAGGACAAAATGGATTTCCTGCAAGTAGAAAAAATCAATTAGGTGCTGTCAGAAGCAAAAATGGAACGTTAAATGTCGAAATGGAACGGCCACAAAGGGGACGACAAAGATATCAATCGAACGACGAAATAACAATACGTACACGTGAAAACCTTAAATGGCTGTAAACTGAAAAGAAATCGCCCTCGCCTCCCCCGGAAAACTGGACCAATTTTTTGATAAAATCAATTTTCCGCACACATTCCGTCGAGTCCGGTCGGGGTCGCGCGCGGGACGAGGGGGATTAATGACGTGATGAATGTCGACATGTTTTAAATAATTCAACTCGAGTTTGATCGACAACGCGGATTAAAAGTTATCGCATTAACAGGACCCGAAATGAGTTTGCACAATGGTCCCGGGGGAGGGCCACACCCCTGCGCCCCACTACAATAGTACACAAAACCATCTGGCGCTAATTCAACCATTCGCTAATTTAATCTGTAGCCCCATTGATTGTCTGATGAATATTTCGTCATTTTTGTTTACGAGTTAGTACACATATAATGGGGCCGGCTTTGTGATGTCGGCGGGGAACCGACACAACAAACTAATTTTATTTTCGGCCGATTTGCGATGTTAGACGCAACTTGGCCCATCATTATACACCACAATTCGAATGGGAGTCAGAATAATGGACAACAATTGGCGAAATCATCCTAAGAACGAGAGGTCTAATGATAGTCATAGCCCCCATATTTATTAAATAAACAAAAAAAGTAGCACTGAACTAATCGCACCTCTATTCCGTTTATTCAATGAATTTACTCAACAATCATGCGAAGATCTCTATCAAAAGACTTGAATAAACGAGCAGATGTTGGCAATGATATATGTGCCAAAATGGAAAAATATACCTGTGTCTTATAAATATTTTTAAGGCTAAGGATTTTGTGCCGTATGCCTCCTAACAGATGTTTCTCATATGTATATAAGATATATCAAGTTGTCAAATGCATGGATCCTAAAAAATCCATATAAATCATCATGTTTTGAATTTTGATTAATTAATTAAAACAATGTCTAGAAAATCTCCGTTTTTGTTATATTATATAAGGTCATTAAATAAAAATAAAATTGCTGATGAAGCTCAAGGCTACGATTGCCTTCCAAAAATGCTACTAGGATTTTCAAT
>JAGXCT010036838.1:0-40343 GCA_022495035.1 Philopotamus ludificatus
GACCTCCGCCGAACCCGGGAGACTGACTCACCGAACCCCTGGGGTTCGATCGAATACATGTTAAGAACCACTGATCTAGAGAAACTTTGTACTCAGTCTAATATAATTACTAAAAAAGGGGAATGTTAATAGAAGAAATGGGGAAAAAAATGCTGGTTACATGGATAAACGATATGAAATAACATGTAGTCAACAACAAGAAATTCTAAAAAGCCTTATCCTTATACAGGAGATAGCTTCGAGTCTCTCCTTTTAAGGGTTTAAAGTGTAAAAACTATGATAGTACTGATAACCATCATTTAATGCAAGCCACGAATGTTTAGAAAATTTTAAAGGCCGTTTCAAACTACACAATATCAAAGTGAAAGTGTTAGTGCAGACACAGACAATTTTTAATGTGGATGAAACTAGTTTACATTAGAAAAAATCATACATATCCCAACAAGAAAAATCTTTGCCAGGTTTTGAGGTCTCTAAATATGGCTAACACTATTCATTTAAGAAAATGCTGCTAGAAATTGCAAAATTAAACCACATTAATCACAGCAAAATTACAAGAGCCTTAAGAATATACCCCCCTCCCTCTACAATAAAAAATCATTTTATGAAAAAGAATATTAGTATTTATTATGTTTAATTTTCCCCTTTTGGCGCCTCTCGGCGATCTAAATCTTCTGGCGCTTGTGTGCGCCGCACAATTTGACCATATGGACGGCGCGCCACTGTTTATGAGCGACTTCTCTAATCTAAATAATGCAACTTATTAGGAAATATTCACGCAAAAGAGTAAGCAAAAATTGAGAAATCTAGTGATGGAAAACACAGGAAATATTATTGATTTTTTTTCTCGTCCTAAAAACCTGTCACCAGGAAAAAAATAGATATCAGACATTAATTACAGATGAAAAAGAAAATAGGCGATGGCTAAAAACCTTGTTTTTAAATAGATCACTAACTACTATTAGTCCTAATTTTTGATTTATGATTAATTTTAAAATTGTTTCCGCTGTGGGTTTCCCTATATTTTTGTATACCCCTAAAATTGTGAGGCCTGATGCAGCAGCCCCTCGTAATCCATATGATATTGATATTGGTAGCCATGTTGTATGTTTACTTCATTATGTTGTTGTCGAAAAGGCTTTGGCGTACTTTTTTTATTTTTAAATGGGTAAATATGAAATGAATTTTTAGCTAAAAAGTAGATTGTCAAAATACTTAAGCTATTGTATACGCCGAACACTGACTAACTTCATGACTCTCGAAGATGAAAAAAAGCACGAAGTTATGTCAATATGAGGAGATAAAGACAGAATCGCTGAAGTAGTTCAACGCCTTACCGAAAATTTCTAGCACAAATGTTTGTATTCCTATGAAGGATCTAGAAAAAAAAATCCAATATTTTTTTGTACATTTCAAATAAAACGATTTTTCTCTTCAGTTTTCCTGCGAAACATGAGTTGACCAAGCCCTTAGAATATTAGGAAATATTATAAACAAGTCTATCACTGTTCACCAAAAAAACAGATTCGGAAAATCTCACGTAACTTATCATAACACACATATTTTGTGTCAGATAATTAAAAGGACGCCAGAAGTATAAAAATATAAAATTCGGTTTCCATCATTAATAGTTTATTTGTCTGTGACTAACATTCACATCTTCAAACGGCATGACGCCGAATGGATCCTTCGCGTTAAAGGTTAAAACAATTTTCGCGCTATAAGCGCTTATTCGCGACTCTAAGAAAATATATTAAGAAAATTTATCGCTGATTGAGTAACGTTCAGCACCAGGAGCCGTCACACAAAATTAAAATAATTCGTTCGATTACGTGCCACGTCGTATTTCGAGTGATCGTAAGTTATGGTCTGTTACACCTGCTCTAGGAAAACCTAACGTGTCTGATTTATTATTACCATCAGCATTAACACTCTGGCCAAGGACAGCGATATTTCATGACTCTTCGCAAGAATTTATCGCCGAAGGGGAATAGTATTGAAATTCTCACAGTAATTACTATAATTAAAAGGATTATTATAGATAATTAATATATATCTTTTTTTGTTGTGAAGTAACTTTGCAGTGTTCCCTTGTTGACCTCATCGAGCATCTCGGAGTAATGGAGAAAGTGTCCATGTGGCAACCCATGCAACATACATAGTTCAGAATTAGCCCGGGTTATTTATGTTCGGGTCGAACAGTGTTTTCGGGATTCCTGCTAGCTCCCAGCGTCCGTTACAATTTAGATCTTGATATATCAACGGGATCGTTACGCAATATAAACTGTTGGGAATGTTTATTATTGCGTTTGCGGTCACACAGACCAGCTGCCGGTTCCACGGGCTCGTGAAAGGACGACGGCGTCGACATTGACACGGAAGACGGAGGATGGCCCTGTCCAAACCATCGCTCCCTGCACGGATGAATGAAATAATGCAATACCCGATTGGTTAGGTGTGAAGCCAAAATTGTGTATGTCTGAAACACTACTTCCATTCATTTGGCCGATGGGATGATTGCAAAAATAGATGGGCGTCGGAAAATTCGATGGCGCTCTTCTTTGCAGTCGATTAGATATAAAAAATAACAGCAAATCGAAATGTTTTTATTAAATTAAAACATAATCTTAATGTTATGTAAATTTTCAATGCCTTAGATATCATTGAAGATCTGAAAGATTTTTAATACCATTTGAATAAAATGTAGCAGCTTTAGATGCAAATATTGTTTAAGCCTCAATTTTATTTCGTCGATTTTATTGTATTTTTTTTATACAAGAAATGTTGCAATGATCTAAATAGATGGTAATCGAGGGGAGAAGAAGCTGTTCATGGTATTTTAAATGGTCATTTTGAAAAAAAAATTCTTCTGTATATTGAGGGCTGTTTAGTTTTCATTGGGTCGTTTAATTGATCGAGTTGGCTGGAATAAATCTCAGCGGTTATGGTTTGGTTATATGGGAGCACTTCGCAATGGATCATCCCTTTACAATCCCACCATACCGAAAAAAGGCCTTACGGCTCGTGAGAACCTTTATCGATGCGATTTCGATGTCTGTCCTTTTATGAGCCACTGTTTTTTTCGAGCTTGATTCGAGTTCATTACACACTATTCAACCCTAGTCCCAGAGTTCTGAGAAACTATGATTTCTTCTAATTAAGCAACTTCTTGCACATATCTACCCTCATGACCTTATTCTGGTTACTCAAGTCATGCGGTATCCAAACTGCTTAATTATGGATTTTTTAGATTTTTTTTAGATGTTCTTGTACACTTAAGCAAGAGTATCCGAGTACATCTGCTATTTGTTGAATTGATTTTGTTGGGTTTGCTTTGACTTCACACATTAAAACGTCACCATCTACTTTGACGACCTTCTTCTCTCGAGGCTTCAAAATGTCAAAATGTTTAAACCATCTCTGACACTGACGAATAGATACTACATCCCCATATAAACCGCATTTTTTTTAGCAGGCAGTTTGGCAAATAATTCTTGCCTGGTTGAAAGCCCTCCATTTTAAATATTTATTTATTTATACATCCCGCGAAATTGAAAAAATCCAATTATTTTGTAGATCAAACAAATCTTCTACTGAAACAATTAACACTACTATGAACTAACAAGGAACCACTTTTTATTTTTTTTAATCATATTAAAGCAAAATAATCAGAGTACAAAATAATACGATACATTTTCTAAAACTGTGGTATTTCAAATCTGTGGAAAAAGAGAATTCTGATTTTTTTTTTCAATACTCAGATTTAATGACATACAATCAACCCTCATAAAACGCTCCCGGCGTGTGGGGCAGTTCCTCCTATAGTGTTTCTATCTAGGTTTATACAAAACGCTAAATTTTCAAGGTCAAATTACATATTTTGACAAAATTTTACAAAAAACGCAAAGTTAATGTTTGGCTTAATGTAGTTTTTGAAAATTATGGAATGTATCACAATTTTATTACAGTTTTCGTGTACACCTATACCCAGATTTTTGCGGTAGTTGTTTCATGAAAAATCTGCGATAACAAAAACCGCGAAAAAAAGTCATGGAGCTCATATAAAATGTAAGGATGGTCAACAGTACAAGACCATTTGAAAAGGATTAGAAAACAAATAGACAATGAATTTGGGTTTTGCAAGAACTTTCACTAACAGCACTGCAAGAAAGGGCAACTAAACCATTTATGAGAAGGATTGTTACTGGTGATGAAAAGTGAGTATTGTACAACAACCAAAAGAGAAAAAAACGATGGCTTTCTTCAAATCAAGTACCAGTTTCAACCCCTCGACCATCATTCATCTTGAAAAAGATAACAGAAGTGTATTGTGCCGAAATTGATCAGTTTTGATGAAGAACCAAAGACGTATACGGTAACATGACAACGCAAGGCTGCATGCACCAAGAATTACAAAGGGAAAAAGTCAAGGAGTTGGATTTAGAAATTCTACAGCATCTACCTTATTCACCAGATATTGCGCCTTCAGATTATCATCTTTATAAATCTTCAAAATATATCTCTTACTTCAGTAGAAGACTTAAAAATAAATTCAACAATTCTACAAGAGAGGAATCAAAAAATAGAACTGTAAAAAAAAATATAAAGAACACTGGAAATTTATTTTTCAGAATAATATTAGCATAGCGCCAGTTAAATTTTTTTTTCACCTTAAAAAAAATTATAATAAATTGTTTGCTACTTTGGCATCTTGCTAGAAATAAATGATATCCTGGAGAATCTCATCGTACTTGGCAATCTCAACGCAAAAAAAATGCAGGGGGAAAGTTAAGACGTGCTCCATCATAACAACTACGATGCAGTAGATTTTTAAATATAATTTTAATAATTTTAATTAATTCGGATTGATTGTATACGTGTGTATTTGCGTTTGTGTTAAGATTCGGCTGAGATCGATCGCATAGAACTAACTGCTCGGTGATCAGTATGCGGATGAATACCGATCGTAACTTTGGCACAAGATCGCATCTATAATTGTTTTTGAAATATCAATTAAACAGACGACACTATATGATGTATGCGAGTTGCTAAGAAATTTAGAGAAAAAAAAATTCAGATTGAATACAATCGCTAGAAATACTTTCCTTAATAAACTTTAGTTGTTTGTGATATGTTGCTTTAATCAGATCTGAAGAACGGTTTTTCTTTGAACACCTGTCTTCCATTTCCTGTCCAATTAGTCTCGGAAATGCATCAATCGACTTCGGCCCCCCTAGAGTGAAAGTCTCGGCATATTCCGCTCGCGATGCAGATGTAGCAAAGTCCGAACCGCAGAAGAATTAAATGTTGATCGTCGGTTGGATTCCAGGCACAGACGAACTGTGGTCCGCGACTGCGTGGGCGCCCCCGACTCAAAATAGCTTGAGGCGCGTTGAGCTGCGAATGTCGGTCACTTGAGCGACTGCAGCTATTTGTGCGACAGACACTGCCCTGCTCGATAAATATATTCTTCATCTTCATCGCCACTTGTCCATCCGATGCTCGTCTCTCACATAAGATTGCCTCCGATCTCGTATATTTTCAGAGAAAAAAAAAATCAGCAAAAACTCTCGATGAGCGAACAGCTATCAATATCAATCTTAAATCAATATGCAGATTCTGCGAAGAAGAACAATTGTTGGCATAGTATTTTTCTAGATAAAATACAGTTGAAATTATTTTCTCGAAGCTTTCGGTAGATCCACGTCTGCGCCGATTAGTGGGGTTCACTGTTGAATTAAACAGTGGCGCAGGTGAGTGTGATGTCCTCCGCATTAATTACATAAAGGCTCTCATACATTTTGTCGGGTGGCGAGTGGGTGTGAGATCTCAACACTCCCAAGATTCAGCGGCCGCTAGATACTTTGGCATCTATTAGCTATTTAAACTTGACTCCCACTTTAATTATTTGAATTTTTTTCTTTTTCTAAGCCAATTTTTCAAGGTAAACGTGCTGCCGAAGTCGTGTTACGTTTTAATAGCGGACCAATTAAAAAATATAATGGCATAAGATCGCGTCAAATGTAACGAAATATTTAATTTACGACGTTATAACAATCGCAACGTGAGAACAAATCCGTCGTGTAATTGTCAATGCATATTAATCTTGGTACGTATGAATATTGTTGGCATTGAGAAATTATATGCTTCAGTATGACATTTTGCATGTAAATTTTGATCGTGTTTGTTTAAAAAACCAAGTGAAATTTTATTTGCGTGCAAAAATTAGCACAACTTGCAATGACAGACACAATAAAAAATAACTTGGCCCGCGATGTTGAGTAACTTTCTTAGAAAACAAATTAAAAATTGTGCCAATGTGCGAGGTTCGTTGTTATTATAAAATTTTATTTCACGTTCGATTGCTTAATATTTTATAAAAATATTATTAATATTTGTCCTTTTCTCTGCATAGTTTGTTGCCTAGTATGAAGAGTTTTTCCAGGAGATTTCGAAAAGTCAGACACGGTTCAGATTTAAATAAATACGATTAAACTCTGTAACATTCTTATGTTTTTTTGTATATAACTTTGTTTTTCCAGATTGTCGATAATTTTAGCATTATAATTGATCCAATTTTATCTTAATTAATTAACCTAGCCGAGCCGATAGGGACACAAAAATTTCCTCGAATAACTCTCTTAATATAAATTCTACAATTGCAATTGCGAAAAAAAATAAAAACAAAAATATTCTGCTGCCACTGGAGCAATGTTTTTTCTCACTCGCATTCGGTACGATGTGCCGAGTGCGAGTGACACGAACCACGAGAGCTCAGTTTACGGAGTCCGAGAGCGTTTACGCGTCATATTGGAATAAACCTTTTTTATTTTAAAAGTCAAAATGTCGAAATGCATGGGATGTCCCTATGGGAGACCCCTTTCGGACGACATAGTTGTTTTCGAGCCTTCATGACGGATGGATTATGGCTCACAGATCATTTTTTCGTCATCAATTTTAAAAAAGAGACGTTTTTGTGTCCAAACTCCTGTTTTTTACATTTATTTCTCTTTCCACGGTTTTAAAATAATACGGTTCTAAAAAATCAAACGTTTTATTTAATACAGATTTTTTGTTTGATACGGGTTAAAAAAATCATTGGCGGAATAAAAAGGAATAAATACTCAAAAATAGTGTATAATGACGGAAAAAAGTATTTTATTTATTTATTTATTTATTTATGTGACGATGGATGAATGGCATAAAATAAAAAACCCAGAGCGCCACTCGAACATATAAAGGCTCTGTGAAGATTTTAAAGATCCATAAAACTTACAATCACTCAGTTTTATAAATAATTCCTAGAATTCAGAGATTTCACCAGAAGGTTAAACTATGAACCAGTAAGTGGTATAACTCCATATTGAGAACAAGATGAGTTAATTTACGTTTTGGTTTAATATATATATATATATATCATCTTTTTACATTCATAATTTTATTGTTAATGATGTATAATATGGTCATGAATTTATGAATAGTAGTAGAACCAATGGCGGCTCGTGGGTAAAATATTTGGGGGTGCTACAGAATATTAAAAATGTATATTTCGCGCCTATTTTATTTAAAATATAAATAATAAGGTGAGATTAAATTACTAAATAATATTAAGATTAATAAAATGAGTGACATGTGGCCCAAAGAAGCTGTGAGTTAGTATGACTGGGCTACAGGGAGACACGGGGCTTAGCGATAGAACCCCCCCCTTGCACCCCGCTACCGGCCCGCATCCATCCAATACACAACAGATAGCGCTCTTGCACTATAGATCAGATTAATAAATAAATTATATTTATATTCTAGATAAGCTTGAAATAGGACTACTACTTTTAAAAGACGATCGATTTTGCTCTAATTTTTTCATGAAAACATTAATATAATTAATATTAAATATCGATAATTTTTCTGGATGAAAAATGTGATATATTGAATCGATTTTTTAATAGAATCTTATTTGACATTATTTCTGTTGAGTAAATTGAAGTATATTATATCCAATCTTAAAATTAATTTATAAATTGAGACAACTGTCAACAAAGACATTAAAGCTCAAAATTTATGTGCAAGGGATGACAACATGTAGATATAAATCACAGCTTTAATATTGTGCATTAAAATTTAAGGAATACCATTTAAGATAATTCTTCATGATTTTGGACGCTGTATATATTTATTTATAATTTATAAACAGCTTTATATATTTATAAACAAAATTGAGAGGTTCTACTACATCATATCAGTCATTATTTTTACAGGTTCATAAGAGGAAAAACGTTAATTTAATCTGCACGTATCTGAATTCTAGCCTAACAAAATTATTAATTACTTTTACCTTAAATTAAATACTTAATCACGTAAACATGTATTTAAAATTTCAGGAAATCTCATTAAAATTGCAAAAAAAGCTATTTAAGATAATTTATTCTAAAAAATGTATAGAATTAGATCAAAGTTTTCGCATGTTTTTCACGATTTTATTATAAGAAGATAATAAAAAATTGTTGCCAAATATTTCTTCGGAACATATATTTTGGCAAATAGCGCTGTGCTAATTTTGGATCCACAATTGGTGTTTTTAAATATGGTTCTCAAAAAAAAACTAGTTGTCCCAGGTCGAGGATTGCTTACAATTAATAATAATATTTATTTATTTGTTAAAAAACATTGCATGGTTGGCATAAGATAGTGATTCAATTCGGCAAAAAATAGTAAAAATCACAGTATATAATAAAAATGTTTAGTTAGACATAGTAAAAAAATAATCTAGATAAATTCATAGTATAGAATATAAAAAAGATATGTAAAGAAAATTATAAGATCAAGTATTGTTATTAATTGCTCTGTTATATGAAATTATATAATCTCATATAGGAGATCAACGAAATGGCGATACTTAACATTGAAAATGTCTACATAATTAGTTAAGTGGTTGAGCTGAGTAATATTCTGGTTACCGGAGAGTTTCCGAGAGTACCCGTCCTTACATTTGGCGGAAGAAAAAGCACACGTAAACGAGCTCGATGGTAGTGAGAATGGATGGTAGTGATAAATAATTACAATCTATATTATTATAAATAATAACAAAATATAGCTGGGGTTTCCCTGGGGGGCCCGCCCTACGATGAGTCTAAATGTAGGCTACCTCCGACGAGCCATCGTGGCAACCATCGCATCTAAATACTCCTTGGAAATACAGGCGACCTACCCCCAAGAAGGCAAGGGTAATATGTAAAGGAGGAAAATCTTGCTCCGACCTGGCCGACGTAAGTCAAAAAAGCCTTGTAAGCAGGGATGGAGGAGACAAAGTCCTGGTGATAGACAGGGCCAGGGGACCGCCTCACTACATTGAGTTAAGTCTCTCTTTCATAAGAAACTCCGGACATTCCCAAAGAATGTGTTCCGATGATTGTTCTTTGGAGTCACAAAACTCGCAAACCGGGTCATCCCTGAGGTCCAGACGATGAAGATTGGCATTAAAGGAGCCATGTCCTGTGACAAACTGGGACATATAATGATCATAAGCAAACAAATGCAGCTTAACTCGAGCTAGTACATTGGGGAAGAACCGGAAACCAGTTCTGCGCGTACTTTCAGCAGACCTACGGGATTGCCATATCTTTAACGCAATACTATGGAGTATCTTCTTGAGTGCGGTTTGGTTCAAAGCTTCGACATCGGTCGAGAGAATGTCCTCGTCCCCAAGACGTGTTCGATAGCCATGAGGGATCAACCAACCCGCAGCCCGGATATGGAGCACTGCACCAACAGCTTGAAGAAGTGCTTTAAAATGCCAAGTAAATTGAATTTCTTTTCTCGAGAGTTACATATCCCAGGCAACCCTGAATCCATGCGCTGGGGTATATAATCTCGGATAAAATCCAAATTCCCATTAATAAAGCTTTATCACATACTTTGTATACATGTGAATCGAATCTAAATTTAGAGTCGAACAGAATTCTCAGATCTTTAATCGACGATTACCTGGGAAGAGTCACATTCCCAAGCATGCAATCAAAGGTTGGAATTATCCAAAATGTCATTTCCTGACATTTCCCAACACTAAGCGGGAGACGATTAGTAGATGCCCATTCGAGCAAGGAATTGGTGTTCAGCTGCAGCGAAAGGGTTTCATCTATTGAGGAAACTGATTTAAATTGTTTTAAGTCATCTGCAAAGAGTGAAAAATTACAAGAATATTTTGTCCCAAATTGGAACCTCGGGATTTTCCTCTCCTTTAAGTGGAGAAAAATTGTAAGAGATTGTCCGAAGTTCCAAAACTATTTAATTTAGAAATGAGTCTAATGTGGTCGATCTTATCAGACGCAAATTGTCGACCTGGATTATCCAGTGACTTAGCTACATAGTATCTAAGCAAACGAGTGATTTTTTAGCGTCTTGGTATTTCTATGCTGTTCAGCGATGGGTCTACTCTCTACGTGATTAAATATGCTCTTAGGTATTGGACATAATCGTCGCGATCATCTTGGCACGTCCGGACAGAACTATAATTACCAATATTTGATTTGTTCCCCATTTTAAAAATAGGAATGACAAGAAAATTTCGACGATTTTAACTAAAGATTAAAAATATGTTGAAAAGGCTCTAATATCTCAAAGTGATATGCTTTTAAAACGAACGAAGGTATCAGATCGAGTCAAGTTGATCGTTTTGGTTTTAATTTAATTCAATTAAAATGATTCAACACTAACATCGAAAGGATGGTCGAAATAAACGAAGCTGTGAATCACGTCGCGAATTAATTTATATATAAATTAGCTATAATTTGCTTTTTCTTTTCACAGATACAAAAATATAATATGAACGATTTATATTGTGTGAAAATCACGCATGTACAACTATTTCCGAATATTTTGAACCGACTCCAAACGAAATTAAATATTTAGCGAATTTTCACACGCACACATTCGCGCGGTATATAATTCAGTGCGATGATCTGTTGCAGATATTTTCCATAAACAAAATAAAAAAATCGGACGATTTATTTAATTATTTATTACAGCGCTGATTAAGACGACAATGCCGCGTTTTTCAGAAATACTTCAGAACAATTCTATATATACGTGACACACATTTCAGCATCGGCGAATGCGTGGCCAATCATTGATTTTTACGTATTTATTTAAGCGAACGTTCGAAGCGTGTTACAAATGAAGATTGGCGAAAAAAAACATACAAAACGATCTCGTCTTGTACTGTTTAGTCTCTTGTCACGGCAAATGACAGAATATTCTAGCATGTGACAGCTCTTAATGCGAATGGCCCGGCGATATTCGAATCAAAATTTAATTATTTAAATTTTCGCGCGCATCGGCGCCCGTTTATTGTTTGTTTGCAAAAAGGCGTCCCACGCGATCTATATCCGAAGCCATCGCCGACGAAGACGTTTGGGGTGGAATCGAATAATATTTCGGTTATCGGCCACATTGCCGCGAATAGTTTTGCAATATGATATTATGGACTTCGATTCGCGAATACGTTGGCGGCGCTAAATTTAGCCGGAAACACTAGAGAATAGCGTCGTTTCGTCTATTACTCAAGTCATTAATATTTATTTTCGGTCAGTCTATGCGTCTCGATTCGGATTATGGAAGCTTTCACCAGTCAACAAAAGCGTCATTAATCTCATAGTGGACGCTGCCTGTTAACGGAGAGTTAAAATGTGACACGAATTCTAGAAACGAACGTTTTTAAAAATTGATACAAGGTCTTGGGATCCTTTGAATCGCTATATTTAGATATTACGCCAGCTGTATTTTGACATAGACAAATCATAAAAAGATCGACAGGAGCTTAAACTATGATATTTGGAAACGCGACATTCCCAGTTAAATTTGTTTCGCGCTCGAATTTGTCCGCGGATACATTTACAAGAATTAAAACGATCCGTTTTTATTAAACATATTTTACGAAACGTCTATTATGAAATTTTGATGAGCGGATAGAGAGTTTTATGTCTATGAAAAATAGAATCCAGGCACGTTTCCTGAGTTACCGATTATATCTCTATATGTGTAGCCGCAGAAGATCGCGTCGGGCAAAAACACCTGTTTTAATCGACCGTTTATTGTCGCATAACGAAACACTGGTTTTTCGACGATGAACCAGACGTGCTGTATTGAATAATTGTTGAGTGTTGTATTTAAAATAGGTGGCGAAGAGTGATTGGTGGACGCTGCCAGTTTAATAATGTTTTCTTTGATCATTTTAACCATCGAGTAAAAATACTGTCGGATATATCCATTATTTACAGCGAAATAATAGGAATTAATCCAATAAAAGTATCTCTAAAATATGTGGGGATAGATTTATGGCCGATATTAAGTTGATGGTCAAAATAACGATTGCTGACCGCTTTGAGATCTACCATCCTTGAGGTGTTGGCCATGAAATATGAATTAATATTCACATGATACCTGAAGAGATTTTTCTTTTTGGAATTTACTATAAAAATAACAATTGTCAGTAGGATAAAATATTCATAATTTTTGAGAGCATGGTAAAAAGACAGGAATTGAAGAAGTCTTTCTTCCAGAAGGTGTAGGATTGTATTAATAGCAGTTCATTGGACCATTGAAGTTTTATTCAAAATATTTACGAGATAATTTTCCATTAAAATTTTTTAGCAACAAACGATTTTTTTTGATAATTTCTGTGTAAACGAATGCGTTTATTGTCAGAGAGTGATGTTGAAAAATATATAAATATTTAAGTTAAATGTAGTCAAAACTGTATCAATTAACGCACCCATCCTCATTCCGACTTTTGTCAATTTCCTAGGAATGTTTCATAAAATTTAATATAATGAAGGCTTGATTATTTATCTTTATGTTGCTCAATTTATTATTATTTTAATTCTTCATAAATCGGCACCCTCATGTCTGAGGATCATAATCATTCCTGTTCCAAATCTTCTTGATTTTGACTCTACAGGATTCTCTGTATTCCGTATCTTGTATCGCAGGCACTGCGGTGGAGCCCTTTGCTTGTGTCCTTGTACATTTACAAGCGCAACGAGCTTTTCCAGGCTCGAGATGAATATTGCTAAAACCAAGCTGATAGTAGTCGACATAAATAATCAGCTATTCTGTTAATCTTACGGATTTGAAGAGGGTTGAAGAATTTCTATATCTCGAATCACTACTTACGAGTAACGGAAATTGTGAGCCCAAGAAAAGAAGGCGAATAAGGATGGCTAAAAATTCGATATTAAAGCTATCGACAATTTGGAAAAACAGGGGGATATCCAAAAAGACAAAAAAAAAATTAACGAAAAGTCTGGTGTTCTTAGTATTTAATTATGGCGTAGAAACCTGGTCCATAATGAAGAAAATGAAAAAGAAAATTGACGCCTTTGAAATGTGCTGCTGGCGACGCTTGCTGAGAATATCATGGACCGCTAAACGCACAAACGCATCTGTCCTAAAAGAAATGGGGAACGACAAAGATGACCGTCCTTCTACCACATGTCTCAAAAGGATTCCTCGGTACTTATTTTAATTAATTATTATTTATTAGTCCAAGAAAAGCTAAAATAAGATTACTCTCAAATCTAATGGGCCTATCTTTACCACGCCTTAAAAAAAGTTAATATTTAATAAATCAAACGTAACACTTATTTTTATTGACCTCAATTAATCCCATAAATCGTTCCTTAGTTAAGCATCATTTTTAATTAATATTTTTTTCTTTTCTTTTCTTATCTCTAAAAAATAAATCATTAGCAAAATACCGACCCTCCATTAGATGGTCCAGGCATACAGTCATGGTTTTTAGGTCAAAAACATTTTAATTAAATAGTTTTCAGTCAAAAATTATTTAAAAAAAACCTCAGAAATGATGATGAATTAAAAAGAGGCATCGCCTCAAACTCCCTATTCGATGATATCAAGAATGTATAGGGCTATCCTATAAATTAATCATATTAATCTTTTTTAATCTAAAATATTTCTTAATACTGTTTTGACATTGTCTACAGAATCGTGTTTTTTCCGTCCAAATGATTTTGAATATGATAATCAGATAAGCCAATTTCCGGGGAATATCATCTTCGTTGTATAATATTAGGTTGGTCCATAAATCGTTCTGGTGGTATTTTCAAAGCACAATTTATTATGAGCCTTCAAAATAAGATGAAACTATGACTTTAATTAAATTGAATGATGCAAAAAAGGATACAGTACATAGCTTTCGTCACCAAATAAAAAAAATATGATCTGAATTGAGTAGTGCTTCCACATCCACACTATTCCCCTGATCTTGATTTCCATCTCCTCCGGACATTACAAAAAAAACTAGATTTTTTTCTTCTTTCGTTCTTCCACGCAGAAATGAAAGATTTTTGCAACGTATAGGCCAACCTAATATTAATATGAGCATTATCCTGTGAGAGAATACCTTCCGTCTTGAAAGACAGTATTTTTTCTTCTGGACAACAGAGTTACTCGTCATAGAAATATTTTGTTATCGTTTAATTTGGGATCAAAGTATATGAACCCTTTCATATTCCATCAAACAGATAACAACTTCTTAAATGGGTGAAGACTCTCTTTAGTCTGAGGTGTTGGTGCTTCTCCTTTCCCCAACTATTGTCTTCAGCACTTGACATTTTTATAGATCACTACTCAATCTTTGGCCCCAAAAGATTCATTACTGAGACGTGAGAACAAAAATGAGCATTCATTCGTAATTTTGGCCATACAATGAACAGTTGAATGAATAAATTCTAGCTAAATTAGGAGTACTATGCATTTTCAAATCAAATTATGGGTTGATTTAATTTTGATCAAACAGATTTCACAATCTGTATTTTTTTAATTGCACACTTAAGGCAATTGTTTTCGATGCAAAATTCAAAAAATAATTTTGATAATCGAATAATATAAAAATAGTCGTAAAATAGTATTGATGATTTAATAGCATGTGGATATATTGTCGAGTATGTGGAAATACATGAGTAATCAACACTCATGTTGATGAACGATGACAAGCGGAGCATCATCATCAGTGCTACGATACAGGAGTGTGCAATTTCTTCTCTGGCTTCAAAGATAGCAGGCGCCCATTGCTGTCTTCGCCGCGGAGACGACATTGGGCATTCACGCCAAATTGAATCAGCCGTGAAAGTCGTACACCCGAAGCCATCTTGATTGTTATGAATATGATATGTTGTTATGAAATGGGTGTAGGCAGAGGAGGCGGGAGCGCGTGCCTCTGGTCAGCCAGTCGGGCTATTTCTGCGTCCGACTCCGACTATTCGTGGCCGCTTGATTCCACTACAGATTAATTCTTTGTACACCGAAATTATATTTATTGTGTTGCACACTCCATCTCAGAGATGATCTAGCGGCTCCTTGTGCCGAAACAGTACTGGCGTGGAGTGGGGTACGATATTTTTCGGCGTGCTCCCGGTGTGGGAGAATGGAGAGCGGATTTGCGGAATGCTTTTAAAATTTGAAAATATCTCTCGCCGGCTCTTCGATAAATCAGTTTTAGACTGTCGTGCTGATTAATTGATTAGACTTTGACTATCGGATCGGAGAAATACAAAATACGTGCGCATATTTGTCTTCTTGACGTCGTCATGGTCCAGCAAAACGGTTACGAAGCATTTTTTTACATCGGTTATGTGTTTTTGATATCTTTAGTAATTTATCCTATTCCCAATGATCCTCGAAAGCACGGTTAAAGTTAGGAAGGTTTTTAAAGAAATAATTTCCATCGGTTCTAAGGTTTTTAGTCCCTTTGATTGCTTCAGCTTTGAGTCGTATAATATCGTTTAGTTGACTTGTCAGTATCTTGTCAATATCTTATTTATTTTAATACATTTAGATCATCGTTTATTTCACAAAACATTTTATGGTCAACCTCAAGACATATCTAGTCAGATTCCTGGTTTTTCTTGATGATTTTGCTTTGGAAACCTAGATAATTTAAGTTATAGATATGTGATCCAAGAAACAGATTGATTTCCATTGACAGCCATTGTCATCATTGTTAAGTTGTAATGATAAACGACAATCCATAAAATATTTTAAGAGAATTCTATGGTTTTTCAGACACGTGGCGAGGAGAGGAATATCTGGAAAAATAATGATGGTCAGGAACGTTGAGGGGAATAGAAAACGTTGAGGTGTTGCTCAGATGAGTGAATCTTCAGTGTCTGATCAGATCAGATGAGCTGTAGAAAAAAAATCTATTGAATTCCTAATGATTACTTAATGATTAGCATAATCGAAAGAAAATATATTGTGTTTATATAATATAAATAAGCTCCTCTTACGTTACACTGGATGAAAATCACCGTTATAGATCCAAAAGACGCTGGATCCAAGATTTTATCAATACTGCAGGCTTTTTCCGGATGCGGAAAGCCCGTTATAGGGAAGAATGATAAATGAAAGAGAGATAAAATCCAAGTGTATACCATAATTACCTCTTGTCGGACCTTCTAATTTTATCACAATCCTTATTCTCTCATAAATAAAACAAAAAGGATGTTAATAAAATATAACCTTCAATAAAACTTTGATAAAAAGGAAAAGAGGTTTAGCCCATTGGCGGATTTAGCACTTGAGAGGCCCTAGCCACAATTAAACTTTAAGGCCTCCCCTATAAATATTTACACTACATTTTATAATGTACATTCTATGCATACGTATTTTACTCTGGTACCTGTGTGCAGAACTTTAATTAGATCTCCTCTATATTAATAAAACATAATAGTACTTAAATAACAACAAAATAAATGTAAATAAATGCTTAAAAAAAGAGTCTCGCAGTGAAAAAAAAATGTTATTCGATAGAAAATTAACAACCTTGAATATTCAATAAAAAATTGAAGAAAATTTGAAATATTCTTGTTATCTTGCGGGCTGCAATAAAATCAATAGGGGGCCGCGGTTTGTGCATCTTGCATATGCACATTTTGCAATGTTTTGGATACATAATTAATTTCACATCAATTTGTGTAAAAGTACAGAAGGAAAAACAAAATTAAACTTCTTAATGTTTATTGCTTCTTCTTTTTTTATTTAGTTTATCTCTATTTTGCAAATATTTATTATTTTTGGAAAAAATCAGGGGGGGGGGTTGAATGGCGAGTACCCCGATGCATTGCATCGTTTAGCCTTTACCTTTACCACTCCGTGGGCCAGACGTAGTTGCTCAAAAGATTATTTAGCCAACAAAATGTCATTTTTTTAATCAGATGTCAGATCAAACCCAATGGATATCTCTTTTAATAAATTTGTAAAAAATATATAATGAGAGTAACTCTAAGATTTGACTAAAAGTGGACAGTGTGGAAGGGTTAAGGTAGGTAGCTACGCGCTTAAAACTATAGATCATGGTCTGGGATTACCGTTAGGGTCACCACCCAAAAAAACATTCATTTGGTTATTGCTAAATTATTATTAAAAATATTTAAAGAAAAAAGACGTTTTTAGAGGTGAACTTAGAGAAGGCCCCTTAGTTTATGAAACCCAAGGGAAAATTCGCCAATGGCTTAGCCTCAAACCTTTCAAATCCAAGAACAATGTAAAAAAAGTAAATAGTCATTGGTAACCATGTTTAAAGCTTATTTTACTGCTAGCTATCGAGAAGGGTTTAGAATAAAAGATATAAGAATGATGATTAACCAAAATTTATACGATGTATTATTTTATTAAAACTCGTACGTTCATCTATGGATGCAAAAAACAGTACAAAAAAAGGAGTAGAATATGAAGTTTTACCCATAGATATTTCAAGCAACTAGGTGGATTCTGAATTAAATAAAAAATAGTATATTGCTTAATAAACAGATTCAAATATCTCGTAAAATAAAAACGCGAAATAATTCTGCATTTTACTCCGGATACATGATCGTTCAAATAATTAATGTAAAAAATGGTAAATAATATTTTTCATAGGATTAAATAAAAAAAAGAAATGTAGATTTATCCTAAATTAAGTGAGTTGAATATTGAAAGAGTTAGAATAAATTTCATTTTGAAATAATATATTTTTTGGTGCAAGTATTGGTTATCATCATCATTGACTAACTATTTAAGGCCTCTCTACAGCAAGATAAGATCCGCATTGCCTAATTTAGATAGTTGTATTAATATCCATTCATTACGTTTATCTTAAACTAAATAATTACTGCGGTGCGATTTTTGAATACACATAAATTCAGCAGTTAAATTTAACTATCCGACCGAAATTTCGCAACCGTCGAAGGTCAACGTAATTAAATATTTTTTTAAGGAATTTGTCCCGGATATAGCTGCTCTTGGCTGTGAGCGGATTTAAGCATTTACATTTTTTTCAGCCGAAAAATATTTTATTCATCCGCGTATGAAAAATGGCGGCGACCGATATTAATTATGTTCACGGGCCGACCTGCACAGCGTTCCGTGCAAAATATTCAATGTAATTTTTTTTTAGACCCAACAGTTCCAAATTTGTTTTACACATGCCAAAATGTATTTATTATTTTTAAAGATATTTTCATCAGCTGTCATCCGACATCGTCCGCCGGTATTGAGTTGATCATATTTAACGTTTCATTCATTTGACACTATTTCCGAAGACGTTGATCGATTGATGTTTCATTTTTGAGCGAGAGCGTTCTCGGAAATCGCGATGCATCCAAACGGTTGCAACGAAAAAAATAAATAAATAATAAAACAAACCGATATTAATGTACAATACAAGAGAATATTGTATAATAAAAAACATGATCTGGCGTGAGTTATTGATTATTGTAATAAAACTCTCAGCGAATACAAAACAAAAAAAAAATTGAATAATCGTCAGCTACAAATCAAATTTTTAAACTGACACTGCCCACTGCCAAAATATTGTCTAGTGTTTTTCAGTATTTTTATTAATGATTCAGCAATCGAAGCCCGTGTAAAAACTATATTTGATATAGAACATATGGGAAAAAAAATGGAATTTTTCACGAAACACCCGGTACATGTTCTATTATTGAACGCAACACCTGGGAGAGAGTAGACGATCTTTAAAAATGGACGACCAAAGTTCATTTTTTTCGGGATAATCGATTACATAAATCCAATCAGATATCGGCCCAACAATTCCGGATAGATACGAGTGTATGTCCAGCACAAAAATAATCAGTAAAGTCATCAATGCTGTTAGCGTCATTTTTTATGCGGCCGCGATATTTCTGCTCTAGTCCAGGTTGTTTTAAAAATAGTGGAAAGAATTTTTAGCACAGATGAGCAATGAAATATTAGCAACGACACATTATGTTTACAACTCGCGATTATATCAAGTGATTGCAGATTTCGAAATTGATAAAAAAAATAAACGCCCGAGATCTATTGCCAATTGAAACGTCCAAAGTGTCGCGAATTAATTCGCTATAATATTTCTGGTAAGAGGCTCTCAGACGAATGTTCTACTCTGTGTATTTTCGTTTCTATTGTTCATTCAGTGTATACATATTCTTATATACAAATAGTGGGCTATTTTCGTGGCGACTTCTTGAAAAATCTTCGGATTCTATATTTACGGACAATGCAATTGCTGCGGGATGCAATGAATGTGTATTTCGGTTATGCCAGTTTACATCACTGCGAATTGTATACAACATACATTACGCCCATGACTCAGTGTATGATACAACCTGGTGTTATTGATCATTTAAAAATAATCGAAGAAAGTGAGATAAATCGATCGAAAAGAATTGTTTAAAATTATATCAATCCAATATTTTTTTTATCAAAGCTTGATCATCAACAAAGCTAGAGTTATATTCAAGTGTTAACAGATATCAGCTTGGAGTCAAAGAATTAAATTATACCAGAGAATAGATATTTAATGAATGCATTAAATCGAAATAATCCTCAAAATTAAGTCAGGTCCTCAGTTAATTAAACCAGAAACTCAGAATCTCCATGGTACATTTAAAGTGCTATAAAAAATCAGTCGATCGAAATTAAAAAATTCAATTTATTTATGTTTTTTTAATAAATCGTTTTTCTATCAATTGCATCATAATTCTGTTAATATTTAACATTTTTTGGCAAGTAAACTAGAAAATTGGCATCGAAAGTGTGATGTTAAAATCATGAATCTGTTACATTTATTTATTTATTCGTTATTAATATTATAACAGAAAATAATTCAGATATATTATAATAAAATGAATTAGTATCCTCAATCTTACAGATGAAATATGATCGATTGTCAAAATATTTTTTGTTGTATTTTACACATCTGAATCTCGACATATTTAGCCATCCTGAAAAAGGATCACGAGTTTTATTGTCTTCGACGATTTTATTTGTAATAGAAAATGGAATATGTCGATTTTTTTAGGCTAAAAGCATCAACCTTGTGATGCCTAGACCTCCGTATTCGAGGAAAATGGCCCCCTATGACATCTTTCTATTCCTGAAAATAAATTTATATTACATTTATATATAAATTTACATGAAACGACAACGTTTTGCTAACATTGAGGAGAGAAACATGCAGAATCTGGAAGAAGTGTTTCTAAGATTGGAAAAAGCGCAGAAAAAAATAATATTGACAAGTAAATAGAGTTTTCTTTAAGAAAAACGAAAATTCCGCGAATTTCATGATCAAACTTTGAATTTAAAAAATAATAATAGTGGGACCAAGAAGAAATCGCGCATTTTATTTCGTTCTGCTCTTATTAATTTTATTTTACGAACACATAAAAAAGATTTTCATTGATAAAATGTATAAGAAACATCTATAGGGTTTGATCTGATATCCTATTAATTATAATAAATAGAAAAATCGTGGATATTTTTGATAATAAAATCATAAAGCAAGAATTATCTGAGAAAAAAAAATCAGTAGTTCTATTGTGAGTTTCTACTTCATATTCCCATTTATTATTTCCCCTATTCACCAGACTTCCTTTTTATTATTTCCCCTATTCACCAGACTTCATTTTTATTATTTCCCCTATTCACCAGACTTCTCTCCATTCAATTATTATTACTTTTTCAAGTCTATAAATGACACAATAAGAATAAAAAAAAAATTCGAAATATAGCAGAGGTTGAAAATCACTTAAAAAGTATTTTGATTAAGAACGGGTAAAGTTTTTTCTAAAAAATTATCACAATATAAATTAAATACACAAAAATATTATTAAAATATAAATTAAATTAGGTATTATATATAAGAAACATAAGAAATAAATATTGTAATATTTATTATTTTCAACTATGGTGCTAAATCCATCCATAATTTCTGTTTATTTTATATTATAATAAAGTGGCAGCTCGCGAGTAAAATATTTGGGGGTGCTGCGGAGTATGAAAAATTAAAAAAGTATATTTCGCTCATATTTTATTTAAAATATAAAAAATAAGGTGAAGTAAAAATACTAAATAATATTAACAATAATCAAATAAGTGAATCAGTATGACTGCACCGAGTCGCAGCGCGACATGGCGTTTAGCAGCGAAACCCCCCCCCACACGCCCGCATCCATCCAAAATCGACACTAGTAGCGCTGATAAGCAGACAGTGCTCTTGCGCTACATCGTGCAGAGTAACACTGCCCACGTAGGCACCGACCAGATTTATAATCAATATTAATAAAAACATATTTTTCCTCAATTTATTTAGGGGTGCTACAGATCCGCATAATATGAAGTGCGGTTAATCTAATGCTTTCACTCATACCTGGCAGCGATATATTTTTTTTGGAATTGAAAACTATTACATGTTTATATAGTAAACGTCAATGCTTGGCCATGAATTTAAAATTATCACGAACGCGTATTTTTTTAGGGATATTATTATCCTTAATGATATAATTCAAAAAAAAAAAATACGCATGAGCATCGTCGTACGATGCTTGTTATTTCAGTGGTATCATATGGCGGAGAATAATGTGCGAACATTAATACAAGCCAAATCCGACCCCGGCATAGCGTCATAAGAATTCGGGAGCTATCGAAGAATGTTCAAAATCAACAAGGTGTTACTTGTTTCACCGCAGAACGAGATGATCTTCGAATCAGTCACACGGCAATGATGAATACGATTTTTTTTATTGAAAAATCGTTTTCTGCATTTCGAGGTGTTAGCGCGAGACGACTTTGTTGCGCATACGCGACAGATATTATGTGGAATCATCTCGGCTTTAATTTTAAACCGGGCCGAGCATTTTCATTGATATTTCATTAGCGTGTTGACTCTTGCGTCTGGCGTTTTGGCCCAAGTAGCGTAAACATTTTAAGCATTCTGCCTGTAACATAATACGATCAGATTCGTGAGGCCGATGCATCCGCGGGACAATCGTCGGGGGGCGCCCCACCACCGAGATTGGCGCAGAAGAGTCCGCCGGTTGATCCGTCCATGCATCAAGTAGGGCATGGCTTTGCTTCATGATGAAGTATCGTGTCACGACAAGCCGTAGCAGATCAGACAGTGACGGAAGTATGCATTAGTGGGAGGGCGGAGTTAGAGATGTCAAAGTTTCAGGAAAATCTTTCAGTCTCTGCCGCATTTAAAGCGTTGTTGCATATGCAAGTGTCAACCTATTGTTAAATAAGAATGACTGTATAACTGAGCTATTAATTGAGCCAAAATTAATTAATTATTAAAAATAAAATAATAAACAACACGAAGACAGTCTCAGAGTTGAGGTGGGTAGATTACTTTTCACGACAAAGTGAAGCTCGTTGTAATTAATGCGTTATAATCAATCTTCTACTAAAGACCAAGGAGCATTATAAAGATTCATCTATTCTAGATCTAGAATTTGGAGAAATTTTCAAGTCATACAGCAATTGACACTTTTTTCAAATTATTTATTAAATTTATACCTTCTCGATCTCTCTTGTATTTATAAGTTCGTTACTTCATTGATATTTTTCAAACCTTCCTCCTTCTTTTACAATACATATTTACAACACACAATATCTTCATATTGTTGATAAAAAATATATAAAAATCATTCTATGCAATAAACTTTTGCTATTCAACCCACCGAGAGAATATTTTTAAATCATAAGACTTTTTATAATTATTATCTTATCATACGTCATTGTTTTTGGCATACAATCACAATGCATATAATCCGTATTTTTAAAACAATGAAGACGTTCTATAAGATAAAGTAAAGTTTAGAATTTTTGCTACATAATTTTATTCTGTATTTCAAGTCAAAATTCGGACAGTAAATTGATTACATTGGAGCTTTCATTAAGCTCGAGCTTAGCTTTGCTAATGTTGGGTGAAAAGATAATTGAAAAACAAAATTAAAACAACATTCTGAAAAAAGCACAGAGCAACATACATTACTAACAAGAATTGGGAAATTCCTTATGTGAAAAATGAGTCAAATATCTGATTATCTGAATTTTGCATAACAGCGTGAAAATCCAATATATATTAATTTTTATTTAACGTAGCCGTGTCGATGGGCACTTGGGGCACAACTTGGGGCACAACTTGGGGCACCAAACAGACCCTATTTTGTTTTGTTTTTGATTTTTCTCGAATAACTCTTTTAATATAAATCCTACATCTCATAAACGATTTGTATAAATAATAATTGATTCACAAATAAAAATTAAAAACAACAATATTCGCTTCTCTCTTGTCACGGGCCCTATATTTTTTCTCGCTCGCATCCGGTACGATGTGCTGAGTGCGAGTGAAACTGTGCGATTGACGATCGCCGAGTACGCTTGTCATTTACGCGTCATATTAAATATTTAAAAATCCGAAATATCGATCAAATTATGAAGCAAATCATAAATAACTATTTTTATTCTTGGAATAATCATTTTTTTTAATAAAATGACAAGTTATTGATGAAGAATTTATCATTAATTATTTATCAATATTCTTGGGGTCTATTTTCCATTATAATTAGACCCCCTTTGGACGATACGGTTGTTTTCGAGGAGCCGTGACGGATCGGTTAATATTACATTATAATAATATGAATATTTTTCAGCAATTATATCATTACATACGGAAATATCTTCATCAGTATCACATAAGATAAAACATATGCAAGATACTTTTTATGGAATATATAAGCAAAATTATCTAGTTAATGTTATGTTGGTACACTTGTCCATGACGTATCTAGACATAGGTAGACATATTTAAAAAAAAGAACCATTGAAAGCACTTTTGGCTGAATATAGCACACGCTTCATCCTCTGTATTCGTCAAATATGTGTTAATATTTATGTTTGTTAAAAATGAATATCATTCTTAGTAAGAAATCTTTTTGTGTTTTTTCATCAGAATTATTATTGATGTGACTTATGACAATACTTGAGATGATTTTACGAATCGATAATAAATCATTGTCATTTCTTGTTTCTATGGATATTCATCAATACATCTGAATATTGAGAATAATATCTTTTCCGCAAAAGCTTATATATTTAGCATCAATTCTCTCATTCAGTGTCATCTCTATGATAATGCATTTGATTTTCTTTGTGTACGGATTTGTTTTAACATGGGGAAAAAAATGATTTCAGAAGAAGGTTTAATTAAAAAAAATCTAAATTTCGAATTTCGATTGATGATAAATCAAATTGTCACGAATTTAATGACGTATCTTGATATTGGTGACCATATTATATGCTTACTTTATCGTTGGTTGTAGAAAAGGTTTCAGGCGTTTTATTGTGAAAAAAAAGGATTTTTAATTAAAAACAACATGTTTATGGATGCCTCAGTCTTCGTATACGTCGAAAATGGTATTTTGTGACTTCTTACAATTCAGGAAGATAAAAAAACGCCATGAAATGATGACGTTTGACCAATATTAAGGAGATAATGACTCGTCAAAGGGGCTAAATTGCGGTGAAGAAGCTTGGAAAAGGTGCTGAAGATCTAATAAAGATTACTTTTGAAGGAAAATAATTAATTAAGACCAAAAAATTAAGATTTTTTGTGAAAAACGACAGATTTTAATTTTTATTACAAGATTTCAGATTTTAAATCAAGCAATTATTGCGCTAACAATGAGTGCTTAGGTCAGAAAATCTCAGTTTTTTACTCCCCGAGAGTTTGTATTGTGAGCAATTATATGATGTGCTCAAGCTAAGGGATAATCGACCATCTCCAGAGATGTGTACTGCAAAGGGGGTTGGCCCGAAAGACGTCGCGGCGCTGACCGGAGCGGCGCCGCGGCAGTCAGTGGCGGCGCGGGCCCGCGGCAGGTCGCGCACTAGCCTAACTAACTTCAAGCCGAAACTTTCGAATAACTAATTCTCCGATAACCTTTGTAAGTTGAGTTGACATAACCTCGGAAACGGTAACCGAAAACGGAACGTCAAAAAAATATTTAAAATCGCCAGTTACAGTGTTACCATTGCAAAAAAATATTAAATATTCGATACGGCGCGATTGTTTTTCACTTTCATTTCGAATAAACGCCCATCCCGGTTATATATTTTAATTAATAGTGTTTGGCGGTGAGTGCTGTGTTTTTAAACGCTTTAAATAACAAATTAATAACAACAGTTGCGTGTGTGAAAAGTGTACTCTATCCTGGATAATTTGTTCTTCATTTGCGGTATTAACAATGTGTAGAGTCGCCTCTGGAAAGGGTCGACAGTTGTCTAACATCGCTATTATTATTACTATATAAAAAACTGCATAACTGTGGTGATATTCGCTTTTATGAAAAAAAAACGCAACGCAACGAGTTCTAAAAAAAAAAGTTTAATTTTTTTTTCAAAGTGAAGTGAATCAACTGTGAAAACGATCGATGTAAATACAACCGTTTTGCGCGTATTCACAATACATTTTCGTATAAAAGGGAAAATGTCGCGGAAAATTATATAACGGTATTTACGCAACCACCTTGGACTCATATTCCCGCGATAAATGTGCTCGGGTCGCTAATATATTATATATGAATGCTGTGAAAATTCACGTGGGCGATGGCACGAATTCTTCGCCGATAATAAGTTTACCGTGCACACTTAAAAAGAAGAGAAATACGATAAGTAAACCGGTCGAGTGGTGCCACTTACGCTTGGGATGGATATTTTTAGCACTGGCAACATTTTCTACAGCCGCGGAGGCGCGCGGTTGTTATTCTAATTTCTTCAGCAATGGAGCTCAGTTCCGGGCAAAACTCGGAGCTAGAGACATTTCTGATGTGCTGCGGATTGAAGGTCAATACGACCAATCTGAAAATGCCTAACCTCCAACCACAAAATAGCAAAATGGATTTTTTACACAAGTCAGAACGAGACGTTATAATTCAAATCGAGAGAAAAAAAATATTAAATAAAAAAAATCTAAATTAAATTGAATTCCTTCGTACAAATTCATTCGTTACTAATAAAAAAACATAATAAAATAAAATTATATTATAATAAATTCGATATATTGAGATGTTCTTGACATAGTTTCGAAATAAATATGTCAACGGCATCTCTATGCAAAATAATAATAGGATTAAAATATTTTTAGAACAGTCGTTGCATTGCGTTTTTGAGCTAAAAATTACTAATTCTTAAGTTTGATCATCACTATGCATCGGTAAGATTTTTATATTTTTATATTTAAACGTCCGAAACGATCGGCTTAGGTTTCTACAATTGACTGAAATAATTATTCGGTCAACTGATCGATTTAATTATTGATGTATCAGTATTTGACGTTGATTGATTGATGTTTGGTGAGAGATCAAGATGTCAGTGCAAAACGTTCAGGATAATTGTTGTGAAATAAATCACCGCGACGAATTCGCAATCGAACTTAGCTTTCCGGATCGATTCACAGAATTAAAAAAAATACTCATTCGATTTTTCTAAATGAATAAAATTGTAAATGTTATTTGTTTTCATTTTTGGGATTGCAACAGGCGTCACTGGGATGCGAGGAGCGTTGCGAATTTTATTATCATCTCTGCAGATGATTCATAAACGATTTATCATTAAAATGGCAATGTGATTCATATGTAAGTGATGAATGGAATGAAAGATTGTAATTAAAAGAATATTAAGATCAGTTGCCAGAAATTTCATGCGCTCATCACTGTTGCACAAGCGATTGCACTCATTATTTCAGATGCACATTTACGTTCACTAACCCAAGTATCTTTTGATCTGTGATTAATAGGGGCAATTAATAAAATTGGTTCCAATTAAAACGCAAGTGGAAAGCAATCGAAATCAACTGATTTAAGAGGCGACATCAATTATTTGAGACTTCTATTTGATTTAATAAGCTCACAAATATTATATTCAGTCAAAATGAATATTATTTTCAGTCAAACTGTCTAAAAATTGAATATCAGTTTCTAGTTCAATAATTATGATAATTAGGCATATAGGTCAAGGTTCAAAGCTCAAAGATTTAATAATAATATTACATTTAATTTCAAAACTTTTTAATTAGATTAATATTGTTAAATAAATATAACGTAGATCCGGATCGAATATCAACAGTAACTTTGTTATTTTAGCCATAACGTTTATTTCGAGCACTTCGGTCAATTAAGCATTTTGGCTACTGTCTGTTATTTGACAGGAGTTGGTCGTAAATTATTTTTTTATACTTTAGCACCTCGTTCGCAATACCAATTAGTAATTGCTTACAAAGTGACTAATATTTTATTGCTCCGACGACGTGTAACAATTGATTTACTGAAAGCTCCAGACAGGTGCTGACGTTTCGTATGGCCGTTTCGCGAAACAGAATTCCCAACCCGTTTCCGGTGAGGCGAAAACGCAAGGGCGCGAATTATTCGTTCGGAATAATCGAGACGATTCCCTCCGGTTTCATTGCCAAACTGACAGTTGAAGATTCCACCGCAATTAGATCGGCCATCTCGGACAGGTCCGTGGTTGCTGGCAGCATTCGGCCGACCGACAGGTGGGACGAGCACGATCTGGGACGCCATTGTGCAAGATGGCCGCCGACGTCGCTTGCTCAAACGTTGGCAGTGGACGCCGATGAAATGATTTATTCATAATAATTAAACTAAACTATCCATACGGAGTGGAGATATGTATTCGCATATTGATTACTAAGAAAATTGCGTCACAACAGAAATAAATAATAAAACAATACGCAACGAGACGTGGGATAATATTTTTAATTGATTTTTTGAGAAATTCATTAAATTATAATTATGAATTAACTGCAATGAAAAGAACATTCAGAATGTCTGATATCGTCTCGATGAAATTTTGCGTCAAAAGTACGCATAATAAAGTATCTTTGTAGATTTTTCTTAGTAGAAATCTTGCTTGACATTATGTTCATCCAATAAATTCTAATTTATTACAAAATATAAGATGTTCAACTGCAAAACTAACCGTTCAACGCAAAAACATCTCTAAAATCGTTACATCTCAAAGGAAAACCTTCCAAAATTCCCGAGTGAGTAGCTTTAAAAGTATTTTTCGAAACACATACGGTGGAATAGGGATTGCATAAAAAATAATTTCATAGAAAATTAAATCTTAATAAAAAAAATCAGTAAATTTACCTTTTATTTTCGCTTTAAAATGAATATTTTATGGGTATGTAAGCACTTTGACGGATGATAATTAATGATTGTGATTATATAGTGCAGTGATGGCAAACATATGACCCACGGGTCACTAAGCCACGCAGCCTGTTTAAATGACCTACTCGTTTAATTTTTTTTAAATAATTAATCGGGTTTTTTTCTAAATATATAAAGAAATAAAGCTCCTTTTGAATTAAAAAATACAATGGTTTTTATATGAATTTTTAAATATTAATTGGTTAAATCAGTCATTCCCAAAGTGTGAGCCGTGGCTCCCCAGGGAGCCGCTGTGTCGTCATAAGGGCGCCGCAAAAATATTCAATTAAACAATTCGGCAAATTTGTTGGAATTCCCAATTCTCAAAATTTTGCGCCATCTTTTTGCCCTCGCTTTTCTCAAGAATATCAACAATTTTGAAAAAAATCAGATGTGTTAAGGAAGCCGTAAACCGAAAAAGATTGGGAACCTATGGGTTAAATGATTTAATAGTCATATGTGACATTATTCAGCATTTAAATCCACTGAATAGAATACTTCAGGGCAATGGATCATTGTTTGGGACATCAACAGGGCATTGAGATTGTATGGATCGCGTTTCTAAATATTAAAATATTTATGACGAATATTGCCATCTTTACTAAAGATTTGGATATGAAAATCCCACAATCCTTCGACTCCGTGACGCCACTTATTTGACCAACGAGCTAGTATTAAAAAAAATAATAAACAAAAAATGTATCCACTTCTCAAAAAGGTTCGTCATCAATGATATAGTGTAATAAATATGAAATGTAATTGGCAGATGCAATACTTATATAATGTGATGATGAGATGCATAAAAAAAATCGCACGAAAAAAGAGCGCACAAAAATAACCGCAATCAAGTGGGCAGATGTTAATTTTTATTTAAAAGTTGAAAATGATTTGGGATTTTTTCATAAAATTAGAGCCATTTTGGAACCCTCGTTATTGTTATTGCGTTTATCTACTTAATATTTACAAAACGACGCCCTTTCATGTTTTTTTTTAACCTTCGGGAATATGAAGAAGACATAGAGATCCATGCCTGGCGAATACGGAGGCTGATACATCATACGCATGCGGTATTTTGCAAAAAATAATATTTTTTAATTTTTTTCACAAGTAAAAAATCACCGAGCACATCAGATCATTTGCAACCTTTTTGACAGCTAATGTCAAGATACGTCAGAAATAATTGTGCCATCATAACAACAAAAAAGTGACAATTGTACTACATTCGGCAAAATTCCCATATTTTTTTGTCTCTAAAAACTCATTAAAAATTAGTCTGATCTTCTGTTAATAATTTAAGAACTATTGCAGATACTCGCTTCTTCATTGGTCCACAGTACCACTATAATTATAATTTGACGTACATATGATAAAATAGATTTCAGACGACACATCTTTGTCGTCGAGAAAACGGAAAATTAATAAAATGATAAACCGTTGAGCTTTTCTTAATATGAGGATCGAAAAGTATCGTATAAAATCCATTTTTATTTCTTTAATACGGCAAAACTCTGTTTTTACGATTTTTAAGGGACTGACAAAAAAGCTTAATTAGAAGGAAAAAATCACACCGATCGGTTTGGCAAATATTTTTGTTTTTTGTACGTCTTAAATGAAAATGAAATAATTTTTAAGGCCCTCAATATTATATTTTTTTTGTTGAAATTGAATGGATCGAGTTTATCTCTTCTTCGTCGGACAACTTTCCGTGAATATGACTGTCTACTATATTATCATAATTTTTCACAACGTTAGATGTATTATCAGAGAATTTTCGGTTAATAAAAACGTAAAAGCGGGTATTTAATATAATAAAATGAAACATGACTGTACAAAATGTACGCAAATAGAGAAAAAACGTAAATTTACGGTTTTATTTTATATGCTATTTCAGATTTTTTATTAAGTTGATCAAATGTTTTTTATTTTGTTATGAAATCATATGAAAATTTACAATAAAATCTATTAATATATAATTTTAAACATCATTTTAATTATATTTAAGACTTCTATTAGATTTAATATCGAAAACAAATGAATACATATAAAAAATATCATGCGTTATGTCATATATGATTTAAACATGACGAATTATACGTTTAAAATCATTAATAATAAATAATAGTATACATATGTAGATTACCATGATAGTAGTATATATAATAGCTGAAGGATCTGTACCTGAACTCGAATCTGGATCTTTTTAGACAGTCTAGCTCGTATCACAACGGACTGCAATCAAATGAAACTGTGTTGCCATCCCCCAACTCTATATACAAATAAATTAAATTCAATTAAAATTATATTATTAACCATTTATGTACATAAATGTCGATATTGGATCAGAAATATCGATTCGCAATACACAATCGATACATTGATGTAGAATATTCGATCGGTCACTTCAGATATAGATTCGGATAGAACAGAGGGCATGTGATTCATTCAATGCAAATAGAAACAATAATAATAAGTGAGATGAAATTCTTTGCCGTTATTGACAGTTGTACTATATATAGTTTCGGCCTGTCCTGCCAAATATTCGGTCGGGTTAATAGCCAAAAGTATTGGTGACTTGCATTGTGATCTCGGGTCAATATTTGCGTCACTGCGACAGCATCCATCTATATAGAACCGAATAGAACATCATAGAAGCGAATAAAATAATTGTGAATGCAAAAATATTAAAATAAATGTCTAATAAAACGGTTGTTATGGCCAAGGCTGACGCGCGAATCTATGGGGGCGTAATCGTATAGAAAACAAGATGGCCGGTGTTTGATTCATTTGTTTTATTCATAATGCATTTAAAATTGAGACGGCCATTTTGAATTTCAATGTAATTATGATTTAATGTTTAAGAAAATTTACTCTAAATTAGTAGACGTGTCACTACTGTCAGAAATTGAAATATGCACGTCAACAAGTACACTCACGCTTATTAAAAACATATGACCGTTGCCTGTTAAATGATTCATTTTGTACAGAATGCAGGCGTTGGTTGTAAACATATATCGATTTTTTTAACGACGTGCAAAGAGAAATAAGTCACCTCGCCGAATATCGCGTATAAATAACAAATGTAGCGTTTTTGGCAGATCGAAAACGGCGTAAATATAGCCGCACTTTTTTTTCGGTCGATTACAATAGTCGGACGGCATTTTTCTTTTTGGCTATCGGTCCGCCGGATGAGTGACGCGTAGTCTTGACGCCGCCGTCTCCGTCGTCATCGCATCGGATTGTGTAGGATTCACCCCGGCGAGACGCCAGCGACGCTCACTTTCGGCGAAAGTCGACGGTTGCCGACATTAATCCCGGCTTAGTACGAAACGCGAATTCGAACCCGAACGACCATCTTTTGCCAGCGCCGTCCGGACATTCCCGACCGCGGCCGAATCTGCCATTTGCAATATCTGTGCGTCCGATCTGTCAGTTTTCCGCATCGACGACGGGAAATTCTGAAAGAGCGGGTAACTATAATGGAATCTGCGTACAGTGTTGCCATGACGAAAAAAAAAACACCATAGAGATCGATACGAGAGCTCGAACACCTCGATAAAATATACATTCAAATAAACATCAATTTAATTTGTATATCCATCACTAATATATCATCCATTTTGATCTTAATGAAGATTATAACTGTGTAATAATCGTCTAAGTGTTGTGAATCACTATATTCTTTTGCCGTGCCAAAGAATTGTATATTTAGATCAGTTATTCAATATATCTATTAATATAGAGGAATTTATAAGCAAGCATGTTTATTTTGTTCGTCCGTATTTTTAACAGGATTTAATAAAATATTTTTAAAAAATCGTCTTAAATGTTAAATCACTATTTCGGTCGGTTATATTGAATTGATAGGGATATATAAACGGAACGATGCAAAGAGGTGGGGTATGGTAAAACCATTTTGTCGAAGCCGAGTGCTTCCGGATACATAATTTAGCGAACGTCTTGTGATTTGGCCCAAAGTCAATTTCTGACAGCCAATATCTTTTTTTTTTTTACTTTATTCCCGGTTCAAATATTTATTTGGGACTCCTACGTTAGCAATTTGTGTAATATAATATGAAATACGGGCTGAAAAAAAATGATGATAATTATCTCACGGGGTGGTTAGATGCGTTGTGTTTACGAAACAAGTCATATGATTACGAAGCCCACATTTTCCGATGATGAATTGTGTGGGCTTTGATTTATTTTGCATTCGAATTTTCCGGATATCGTAGGAGTTACGGAAAATTTCTGCAAATACATTCATGACTTATGATCATATGACTGCATATCGATGTAATGAAACGATCACGGTAAAAAAAGATACAATTTTTATCTAAACTGAATAATTTCGATTATATCTAAGCTATCAGCATAGTGTTGTTGATGAATCAGTTTTCTAACTGTCAAGAAAAGCTCCGTAAATCCATGCATATGAATAAACTGTCCTGTATTTAGCACGAGTATTGAGTACAAAGCAGTCAATTCATCAATGAAATGGAAATCCCAATGCTCTGGAGAGTTATTCATGGACATCTTGGGTACGAAAAACGTAAGAGGAAAACTCATACGTAAATCTTCCATGCTGCCAACGTATGCTGTTGATGATTAATTTACGAAATTAGCCTTTAGGACATTTAAAAATATTATAATATGATTTTTCAATGTGTTTATCCACGATTTAAATTGCCATATATTTTAAGAGGGCTTGTTTATGAGAAAAAAATGTTCTGAATCGTTGACCCCTATGTCGCAAATGTATATTGAGGATGTCCTGTACAGCATCGCATTAATCATGCCCGCTGGAAATCGCGTTGTATAATTTTAGCGTGACGCCGGGCACGCTGCACTCTCTTCCACCGATGTAAATCATTGAAGTGTTATTTCGGGAAAGTCAGCGAGCTTCTGGGGCCGAGAGTGGGGGCGAGTGCGCGGGGGAGAGGGGGCGAGGCGCGGTATATTTGGAACCAACACTGAGATAATGTGGAACGAGAAGTGACGTGGAACCTTGAAACGTAGCGTGACTCACGGTGCGTTCACACGCTCCATTTTCCGATGCAACTCGTAAACGATGTTTTGACAACTGCACTACGAATGTCACTGCCGTGTTTGTGCTCTTTTCTCGTTTTGCTTCGAGCATTCCATCGCCGCTTTCCTTTTGCAGCACTTTACAGCTTCGCTGCATAGTACTATGAATAGAAAACATCACGGCGATACGAATAATATGCGCCTTTCAACCATCTTTGGTACATATGACTCTGCCAACGCAATGTAAACATTCTAAAGAACTTAATTTTAAGATATTAAGCGTATTTTTTATGATCCTGATCTTATTCCAACAGACTTTGACCTGTTTAATCACCTGAAAATATCCATAAATGATTGAAGAATCGCTTTTCATTAACAAATGACGTTTTAGGACGTAGGCGATCTACTAGTTCTTCCTTTTTTCTCCATATATTTGCCGAGCTAGAGCAATTCTGGGACTTCAGTCTTGTCCCGTTAAGAATGAAGCGGAGCTACGACAACCAGCACTTACCTTCCACGTTTCCATCCATGATGGTCTGCAGAAGACGATACTTTGAGTTTGAAGGTGTCCAGCAACTCCCGCTCCTTGTAAAGAAGTTAAAGTACGATTGTATTCTTGACGTTTTTCGTCAATAGTATCTTCAAAATACTTAGCACCACATTTCAAACGTTTCCAGCAACATCTTAAATATTTTAACCCTCAAACCGCTAGAGTAATTTACGTAATTATGTAATTTATGGGTTATAGATATTACAATGAACAAATTACTATCCATTTTTTTAAACATAAAACCTTCCAGCACGTGTCACTAGCGTGTACGTTGAATTATCAGAATTCAATATGAGGATCCAGTGGCGGATTTAGCACTTACTGGAGGCCCCAGGCGCAAATCAATTTTAAGCCCCCCCCTTCAAATATTTTCACTAACCCTACACCATAGTGTGCATTTTATGCGCACGTTTTTTACTCAATTCGCAATGTTTTAGATACATAATTAATTTTACATCAATTAATGTAAAAAGACAGATGTCTTGCTTCTTCTCGAATATTAATATTAGCGATCACGATGTTACAAATATTTATTATTGAAAAAAAAAATCAGAGGCCCCTTAGGGTCTAAGCCCCCTGTAGGGCTGTGTGCCGAGGGCCTCGATTTTATTTAGATATTTTTTTAAATAATTGTACTTTGAGGCCCTCTGAATCAATGAGGCTCTAGGCGTGTGCCTTATGCGCCTAAAGTGAAATCCGCCACTGTCAGGATTCCTGTTTTCCTTTCTTCCGAGATACAGGGCACTATTACTGTCTTACTCTTCTTCTATTGCTTTATATATACGTTTCTATCTAGTGTCTTTATATAATTTTCTCTTCAATCATATTAAGAGAGTTGTTATTTATCTTAGACCTGAAGGGCATCTGATCATCCTTTACTTCACGAGAGTATCATCACATCAGTTTCAGTATAATATAAAAAGATTCTTCTTCGTTTTGTGTCGTATCCTTCTTGGGATCTGCTGAATTCTGGAGAGTACTTACTTTGCCTTCTAGATAGTCGACTTATGATGATATTTCTATCCTCAAATGATGTCTGAAGTATTAAATTTTATGTCTTCAAGCTTTGTCTAGAAGGTTCCGCTCATTGTTACTACGTTAAAGTATAAGATTTTTATTCATTATTAACATTCTTGGGTAGTAATGCTTCTAGTTCTTGTCTTTTAATCATATGAAGCAGAATATTCTTCAAATATATTGAAATGATGATCCATTGCGTCAGAATTAAATTGTTATTTAAAGCATTTATTTATTGCTTCATAACATAATTAGTTTTCGGACGTAGGCGATATACTGGTTCTTGGTTTTTCTACATAGATTTGTCGATTTTTGGTAATCTGGAAGAATTTTGAGGCCCCCAATCTGGCCCAGTTGTGAATTTTTCATTGCGGCGACAGCTTATTTGTTTCTAACTACCATTTATCATCCACTTTTCTCTCCATGATGATCTGTTGAACCTTGGCCCACGTTTGAAGTGTCTAAAGTGTGCAGTTTTACAATTCTTGACAAAATGAAGATATGTTCAAAAATATGCTGTATATTCTACTAAGATGATAAATACGCTTTACACTAATATTATTATTAAGCAAAAAGAAAAAAAAGGAATACAGAAATCAAAACTATGTGAATATATTGAACACATGTTTACATGATTTGAATAAACATTTTTTTTAATACTCGCGAGATCAAACATTTCTTTTAAAATCATAACACTATACGTTAAGTTTGATTAATTTATATTGATCTGCAGAAATAAATATTGTAAATTTACGGAATACGCTCAATATTGTATAATCCTCGTTTAGAGTCGTAAACCTTCATCTTGAAACACGCATGTATGTATTTTTGTGATATGAAATAAAAATGTATTCGTTAAAAATTAGGGTTGAGGACGCGCGTTAAAATTTGTGTTTTCATTTTCTTGACATTTCTTTGAAAACGTTGATGCAACAAGCCGGTCGATGTATACAGCTTTCGGCGAATTAACCTTTTCGTCGGTGGGCGTAAACAGCGTCTGAAGGATTTCGTGTATTTCTGAAGCAATTCAGGTTACGGTGTTGATTTCTGGAATATCTGGCGCAAATAAACTGTAAAATCAAGCGGATCCAGGAGCGGCATAACACGTCCGACACTAAATATCAATTTTGTTTACGACTAACGTCTTCGGAGCACACCTAGTTTCGTCGAAAGCGTCGTAAACGTTGTCCTGAATAATATACACACACATGGACCATAAATATTATTTTCGCACTGCAATGAATAATTTTGAGAATATGTTTATTCAGAATGTACGCCAGTCGAATGCCGAATAAATTAAAATTTTATAGCAAGTGGCCAATAAACCTATATCTAGAATTGAATCTCAGATAAATACCGCAACATTTATTAGTTAAATCAAACGTATTTAAATATAACAACATCAATGATTTTATTAATGCATATTAAAATAAATCTGGCAAGTTAACAAACAAAATTCATTCATAGATTAGCATAGACGATATTAATATTAACGGAAAATTTCATATTGAAACAATGGAATATTTAAATATTATGCGTTCGTTTTTTTTTATCATTCGTTACAATTAACGACTGGAGAATGTGTCAATTATTATGTTGTTTCTAAATATATATTTCTGGAAAATTGTGCATTGCCAAATTGCGTTGGTATTGACCTTGATTTTTTTCTAATCGGTCAAGGTCAAGTGTGGGTACCCGTCATGATGATCGTGAGTCACAACAGTTTGACACTTTTTTTGATTTGCCAGTGTAAACAGATCCATTAATATTTCTTAATTGACGAATTTTGGAAATGTGTCCAATGTGATGATTGACGTTAATAATGTATAAAAAATGAACAGGTTAATATTTACGTTTTCGGTTGCCGCTGTCAAAAAAAACAAGATGGCGGTGATTCGCTTGTGTTTATAATACTTTCGGCCATTTTGAATTTGTTTGATTTGAGGTTATGTTCGTATTGTTTTGATATTTATTTTCGTGTTCTTATTATACATTTTGGTTTTATTTAAGACTTTATTTAATGAGTATCTTTATTTATTTTACAGGCAAACGATTGTATGGTAGGCGGCGGTGCGCGAGAGCGCACGACTCAGTCTAACGACGGTCTGGGAAACTGCTGAAGGGCCTTCACGTCGAAGATGGGTGTGACCGAGGATTTCGCCCCAAGCTTCACGCAGAAGCCCCAACTGCGGCAGGAGGATGACGGCAACAAGCTGGTGTTCGAGTGCCAGCTGCTGGGCGCGCCGCAACCGGACATTTGCTGGTATCGCAGCGACGAGCAGCTGCACGAGGACAATAGGACCAAGTTTAGGTAAGCCTCCCAATCCACGATACCAATGATACAAGACATTGTAAGCAATAACCATTTAATCAATTACAGAATACAAACCGTCGAGAGTAACAAGTTCTTGGTGGTGCTTGAGCTCGACGACGTAATCGAGACCGATGCCGGATTATACAAAGTTAAAGCTAAGAACAAGATGGGCGAGGTGGCCGCTTCCATCAATCTTAACTTTAGCCGTAAGTACTCCACGCATTATTAACATTTGGCATGCGGTTACAATCCCGATTGTATCACAAAACATTTATATAAACTGTCCAGAGTAACATGTGTAACATTTGCTTATACAAATTAGTCTAATAATTCAGCAACGGTGTATCTGGCAATGGGATTGCCGATTTTACCGGGGGTATTAGCCAAATGTGACATAACTTGGCAGCTCTGTGCATCGTCGGAATTTGTATTTCGGCGAATTGCATCTGAGTGAAAGTCATTGTTGCTATTATTAACTTTGTTTGTATACAATAAATCGGATAGAGCGTCTCAATATGCATCGATTAATGTTCTATTTTCATTTTCAGCGGCCGATCAGGAAAAACAAAGGTAGGCTTTGGTATAAATCTGTAATGATTCACAATGAAATTGTTTAACAATGTATTTTTTTTTGCAATATTTAGGCAAATCGACGGCATCGCGCCGACTTTTGCAAAGAAACCGTCCATACGACAGGAAGACGATGGAAAAAGACTGATATTCGAATGCCGGATTGAAGCAGATCCTACCCCCAATGTTAATTGGTGGCACAATGCCGCACAAGTCAACCCTGATGCCAGGCACAAGGTCAGTACACTTAAACAGTACACTCAATCTTTCTACAATCAGAAAGTCTCGTTTAATAACTTCTATCAAGTAAAATATACCCATCCCTCGATTTAGCTATTTTACCTTTAGATTTTTTACAAAAAGGGAATAATGAAGCGGCTTTTACATGGAGCTCGCAGATCGAGAAATGAGTGTATTGTTAACTGTAGAATTTGGATACAATCTATTCTCAAAGGTTAACTAAAGAAAATCCTAAGTGGTTTCGTAAGAACAAGTCTAAAACTCTCAATTGTAGATAATCTGGATATATAAAAAGATGATTATCTAGTGGTCTACTACTCTTGGATAATCAGTGATTTAAAAAAAATGGTGGAAGTTATATGCTGAAGGATTCCCAACTAAAATCAAATCAGAGTACTATTGCAGACTTCAATTAGGAGCTTAAATTCCTCACAATTTAAATCATTAAGAAAAGATATAATGAGGAGTTTAAAAATTTGTCATTAAGATATAGACACAAGCTGGCACAGTTTCGGATGTTGAAGAAGTGCACAGTTTCTAAATTATTAGTTGATTTTGGTATTTTTGTTTAACCGATCCGATGAGAAAACAATCGAGTCGTCCGAAGAGGTCTATCAGAGACCCCCTAAGTCAAGATATTGATGAATTTTTCATCGTACTAGTCCATGGAGGTAAAATACCTTAGCTTTGTCATATGGTGGTGTTTGTTGAACATTATTTAAATTTTTGGTCTTAGAATTTAATGGTCAAATGTAAACTCGCAACAACAATAGTCTTTTATTGATGTTGAGACCATCGGCACCATCTTAAAAATGCAATTTAATTATACACATAAGCAGATGGCATTGGTATTGTAACGAGTTCATGGAGCCATTGAAAACCAGATAATTCAAGCTGCATGGGTCTCCAAATAATGAAAAAAAACTCAATATTAATTTTGTTAATTGGATAAACGTCATCCTTTCCAAAGAATTATTTCCAAATATTCTACTAAGTAAAAAAAACGATCATTCCAATACATATTCGAGCGTTTAATCAGCCAATAAATAATAAAGTGTGCACTCAATATGGTCATAAATGTCAAGATACGTCAGAGATTAGTGTACCAACACAAAAAAATATGACAATTAGACTTCTAGTATCTCAAAACTAATTTAGAACTCAATCAAAACTTCAAAGTAGAGCCAAGATGCCAAACGGGTGTCAGGTCTGACTTTAGAAGCAAAGCATTTATGGTTAAGATTGGTCTTAAGACCTGAATATTAGGCTCTAACAAAGTGAGAGGAGTGACAAATGTATAAGAAACGCGCATAGCTCAAAAGAGTACTCTGCTGATTACAGCATTTTTCAAGGTAGTCATACTCCACTGGTCAGGTTTCAAGGATGACAGCCATCTATCGAACGGTCAATATGTTTCGATGTTACTGAAGGGAAGGAAGACCATAGTCGAGATGGCTGAATTATATTAAATAGGACATTACATCGTTGGGACTCAGCAGAAGTTCAGGAGCAATGGAGGATGATATTAAATGGGATCGAGGACGAGCAGGAATCTCGCAACGCGGTGTTCAACTATAAATTTCAGATATTTGAAAAATAAACACTAGTAGATTCAACCCTCCTATAGCGCTCCCTGCTATAGAGCGGGGTGTGCACCAGTACCTTTTATGGTGCTTCCTATTAGATCGCCGTTTTCTACAAAACGCTAAATTTTTAAGGCCAATAAGAAACAAACTAAAAATAAAACAAAGTCAGTTTAGATGTTAGATGAATTGATTTCGTCCTATTTATAAAATACGTTTAAAAAACCCTTACCCCAAATTTTGTATGGGTGTCTAGTCTTTTATAGGACAGGTTTTTATAACGTGGTGTATGTTACGATGCTATGAGAGGGTTAATTGTAATCAGTGGCGGTTCGTGGGTAAAATATTTAGGGGTGCTGCGGTAGATTAAAAGTATATTTCGCTGATATTTAGTTTAAAATTTAAAAAATAAGATTAAAAATTTCCCACAAGAACTGAACATTAAGTTCAGCACTATGTCAATCAACAGCTTGTAGAAA
>JAGXCT010036839.1:2360-34525 GCA_022495035.1 Philopotamus ludificatus
CCGAAAAGCTGATTATATTTTGAGTACTCAGATTACTTGATTTATACCCATCTGTTTTTATCTTCTTCTTCAAGTACCATATCCGTTTTCAGACGTAATCTATCTGCTAATACTTGTCTCTTCTCCATAATTTTTATTGTATTTAGCGAGCAGGGATAATTCTATCCAAACGAATCCTTTTGCAGATGTTGATGGCTTGCAAAATCCGATATTTCGGGTCCCGAAACGATGTGTATTTAACACGATATCATTCTTAACGCGTTGCGTCGATGGAATCTTCAACATTCTTCTATGACACTACCTTTTTTTATTGTATTTCCTTTCTTTATTTTCGGACGTAGGCAATCTACTGGTCCGTATTTTATTTCCCTAACTTTCTTTATTTTAGGCAAACTGGAACAATTATGGATCTTTCGACCCAATCTAGTTACGAATGTTGCAGAGCCACGACATTTCTTACTTCCAACCAACGTTTACTTTCCACTTTTTTTTCCCTGCATAATCTGCAGATCTGCAGTGGGCGATACTTTGATTCACGAATGAAGAGTCCAAAGTACTCAAATTTTAGGGCGTCTAGAAGATCGCGTTTCTTGGAAAAAAGTTGAAGTATGATTGTAATCTTGACACGTTCCTAATTTGTTGATTTACAGTGTTTTTTTTTAAAATTCTTTAGCATAAAGGGGGCTCTACCTTGGACACACTAAGCTCACCCCATGTGGGGGTTTACTTGGTGAACCAGGAAGAAGGAGGGCATTAACTTCACGTCACGTAAAGAGGGATCGATTCCCTCCCCGCTATCCTCACGCCTAGCACTGCAAGGCTTGCGAGTGGACAGAATTATGCAGAGTTGCCACTTCCGCACACTCCATCCATGTTGTAACATTGCATTTGCATCAGACTTAGCATAGCCTTTCATCATCTGAACACGGGCGCTGACTAGGGGATTGATTGCGCATCCCTTACGGATGATAGACAAGGGTCACCCGCCTAGGAAGCGCCCTACGATGCTCCGTCCGTCGAAGGAGGATCCTCGTCGATGGAGTCCGTTAGTTTACCAACCCAAAGCCGCAGTGACCAGCCTGGCAGGTCAACTCACGGGGCTTCCCGAAGACAGTTTGGCCTAGGGTGGCCCCCGACGGCTCAGGCCCGTACTTGCTTCTGGTACTACGAGGAGGTAGACTAATTTCACAGAGAAAAAAACTTCAATAGCAGTCAAATCTTAGAATCTACTTGTATCATACACGTAGGTTTTCGATCAATCTAAGTTATTAACAGCAGCAGTCATGTTTGGTCACAGCTTGATCTATTAAAATTGTAATACAAATCAACTATATATGTACAAAGAATCGTTAAGTCTCAGCGCTGCACAATGTGTAGGTACGCCATAACAATTTATGGCAAATCTTAGCCCAACACTAAATACGGTCACTAAATGGTCTCTCCTGCTGCTTTGTGGAGCTTCCTGACTGGCCATTACGATTTTGTAATTTCACAATCGAAGAGCTGCGTGGTAGAGCAACGCCCCCAGCGCAGACTGTCCTCGTAAAGCGAATGTATTGCCTCGTAACTCGAACAGAATTGACAAGATAGCCTCGCCATATTTATTTTTATTTCGCAGCAAACGGTTTCTCTTATGTTTCCCCCGATGATAAGTCGGTTTGATTTATTTCACTTGGGTTGCTAGCCACGATAATGCTAACCCTTCCGGCGCAACACCTTCCTGAATTTATTTTTTCATTTTCATTTTATCCCGCTGTAAAGCTGTACTGCATAATAAATCAACCCTATAACATTTCATTAAATTTGTATGAAAAAATTAGGCTGTTAATGTTCATTATTTAATATTAAACGTTTAATAAATACCAGACGAGCTTAGTTGAAGAGTAGTTCCGCCGGCGATGTAATCCACTAGGATCGCACTGTCTTTCGCAAGTTATTGTCAGTAAATTCTAGGGGATGAAAGCTTTAGCGAGCGACGTTAACTTGCATTCCCAAGATGCTTAGTTGGATCAAATAAACTTTGGGATCAGACTTTGAGAATTGTCTGATTTTTCTCGGTATAAAATTGCATGTTTGTTTTACGTTTACGATAACACCTCGACGTATTATATAATTGAAATCCCCAATTTTCTTCGGGGCTCTCCACTTTAATCATAGGCGACAAGTATCTCTCGTCGAGCAAGATTCCAAATCCCCTCTTTGTGAGTCGTTTCGTTTCTTTTTTACCTACGTTTTCATCTTTTCAGCAGACATCTTTAGAAATCGCTACGATTGACCCGATTTCGATAAAGGCGCCATCCTCTTACACTTGGTAAGATCGCTCGATGATCGCCCTTTCAAATGACCCAGAATAAAATCAAATTAATAAAAAAAATATATAAATGCTGAGAATATACCTTTAATATATGACAATATCAAGGATTATTTTTTTTATTTATAATAATAAATTAAGTACTATATCTAATGCGTTATTTTCCATACTGGAAAATTTATTTCAATATAAAATATCAATGATATCTAAATTAACATTTATTTTTTCTTATATATATATAAAAAAATGAATGTCTTTTTTTTCGGGAGAATCATAGCATTTATTTTTCATATTTTTTAAAATAATTTATTTGAAAAAATCATTACTAATTATCATTATTCATATCATGTCATTTTGCGATTCCTTTTCGTATGAAAGCTAGAAAGTTTCGATGCAAATTATGAAATATTTATTTATTGTTTGGTGAAAGATCGAAATTCTAATTTGGTCTAAATTTTTAAATATAAATACCCTAATATTTAGTCATTCTTTATAAATATTTATATGGAAGGCCATATAACAGTTTCGATGCAAAATATGAACCAAAATGTTTTTTACTATATCTGCATTATTATTAAGTAAATGTTTTAACTAAATGTCTTATCTACTTAGCCAATACTCTTAAGATACTAAGTCTGGAAAATATGGGGAATGTGAAAATACTTCCCAATATAGTTCTTTTCATCGAGATTTTAGTTTTGTGAGGATGTTTGTTTTTTCTTTAGCAAGACTGCAGTTGAAATTTTGTTAATCCATAGTGAATAAATCCAATTATATTCCACCAAATGCACAAAAAAAACCATTCGAATTCTTAGTTCTTGCTTTAGACTTGAAACTGGTGTTGGTTTCTTGCAAAACTATTGCTTTTTTTTAGTACTTTATCATAAACTATCCATTTCTCCTCTTCGGTTAAAATTAAGAGCAAAAATGGTTGAGAACCTTTACTCACAAACAAAAATCTGCAAACGTTTTTCGGTAATTCTTGGCTGCAGTTTATGCAGGACCCAAATACTCATCCTGTTTATTTTAGCGAAGCATTTGTACCACAATTTATAATTTAAAATGGAACAAAGATTTTTTTTAATTATCAAATTATTTATTATTTTTTAAATTATATACTATCATATTCGTATAAATATTTTTATTCATATAGAATTTCTTTATATTATGTAAAGATATTCTTATTTATAAAAAAGTAATTTTAGAATATTAAAAATATAATTTTAATACAACCCAAAGATAAATGCGATAAGATTATCTAAAAAAATATAATCTTGAAAATCAGAAATATCTCAATATTAAATTTATTATAAAGAATTTCATATACAAAGATATATTGTCATTGTAATACATTTGAGTTAATTTTTGACATTACGTGTCATGTAACAATAGACATGTAGCTGCGGGCTATTGCCTTTGCCCATTACTTCTGGATATGGACGTGTGCACGGGATCCCATCACATGATATGACGTAAGGCCCTTTGTTAAAGACCTCAACCCTTTGACCCGCCGGGTGGTTTTAGCACGTGACCTGCATGACCAAGATGTGCCAGAATGGAGTCGTCGACGACCACCTGCTGTCTTCGGCCGCATTTGATACCACCAAAGTGCTGATGTGGAAACGTGATGATGAGCCCGCATCGTCAGGCACTGGCCACGGTTCGGCATTGAATAAATTAACCGGATCAGATTGCAGAAACTTTTCTTGTTAAAAAAAAAGATTTATATAATTAACTTTTTATCAGTGGAAATGAAAAATTTTCGCTTACGCTTTCATGGAAAATATTTAAAATGCATACGCGCGGAAAGTTTTCGCATTGTCCAATTTGTAATGTGTTTCGAAAAAATAATGAAAAATGTTGATCCAGTTGGTGGGAAGTTTCGAAACTGCTTTTTGAATAATGCGATAGAATTGTATAAACGTGTAAACGTGATCGAATTCCACGTGCTCATCACATGTGTCTTTGTAGAAGCAGTCTAGTTCGATGGAGCAGCTGATGTACTCACTGCATAACTAGTAGACACGTGGGTGATGCTTGTTGCTCAGAACAATGTGGGAGCAACTGTGGTGACCACAATTTTAAATATTTAATTTTAATGACAAACATGTGTACAATAACCACTTAATGTTATTATTTAAACAGAAAGTACAAATACTGGACGAAAATCTCGCGGTTCAAATAAAAAAACAGTTATAGCAATGAAACATTTATTTCTTATTCATTAATCTATAACCAGAGGCGGCTCGAGACTTTAAAAACAGGTGGGACATGATGAGGTTGAAGTTTTTGAACAAACTTTTTGTAATGATTTAAAAATGTCTAAAGAATAAATATTATAAATAATCAATGACCTTTATTGTCCGCAATCGCAGGAAAAAAATAAAAACAATAATATGCGTTTCTCTTTGCTCTATACCGGGTGCGAGAGAGAAAAAACATCGCGCAAGTGCGAGTGAAATCGCACACAGATTGGGAGACGAACTCTGCGTCTTTTTTGTACATTCATTGTCTTCTCTGTGTCAATTTTAACTTGAAATGGTTCGGGTCTATTTTTATACATCCATTTCATACAAAATAGACCCCATAGGCCAGAGTTATTGGTTTCGAGCCACCGTGACGAATCGGTTAATATTTATTTAAACCATTGTCTCCAAAATATGTGTAACACAGTTGCACGAGCGTTGATTATGATATTCAAATTCCAGAAAAGAGAAATGGATAATATAGTCGAAAAACGTTGAACGTGCCGTTTATTTTAATAGAAAATATAGACCAGCGGGGCATATAGAAACCTGCCCCGAACAGAGTTACGTAGCAAACCAAAAGCGACTTTTTGTATAAGGTAATACGGTACTTTTCTCTTTACCTCCACTACCTGTTCAAACAACAACACTCGTTTGCATCAAAGCTAGCGACCACGTGACCAGGCCGGATACAATAATGCTGAAACACATACGAATACAGTTCTGTTTGCATATTTCAGCTAATTATTTTGCTTATTAGGAGAAATGTATGTGTGGCAGTGCCCCGGTTGCCCCTAAGGACGAATCGCCACTGTCTATAACATCATCTCCATTTATTTCAATAACATTCTTCCACCTATCTGAAAAAATTTTAATACCATGAATTTTAATTAAATGTAGCGAGTTTAGATACAAAATATTATTCAAGTTCCATTTTTATTGTAATTTTTTCCGTTTAAAGTTCATTCAATTTCTCTAGAGTGATTTTAACTTTATGCGATCGTCATGTTGGAATTTTTTTACTTTTTTTATATATTTGGGGTTTATTGCTTTGTTTCAACGGTAAATTTGATTAAAATTAAATTCTGCGGTTATGATTTGGCCATATAGAAGCATGATGATCCTTTTACAATCCTACCACACCGACCTTGCGGTTCGTGTGACCCTTGTATTGATTTTATTGAGTTTAAAGCTATTTCACACATTAAAAAAATGTCATCATCCACTTAAACGAACTTCTTCGCTCGAAGTTTGTTTTTTAAATCAAAAATCTGATTTTTAAATTTTAAATATAACAAATTTCTTCTGAAAGATGATCTCTAGATGTTTACAAATTAGATTAACGTAGAAAACGTATTGATGGTTCTATGGAAGAAACACGAATGATGACCAAACAGGTCCCTGCTAAATTACGACATTTTCGTCCTGTACATATATGTTTTTTTTTTAAAAAAAGTTTTAACATTATGTTCGGCGAACAAAATATAAATATTTCAGACGTTGTCGTATTTTATCAAGATTTAATCTTTAAGATGTTTACAAAGCTATTATCAAATTATGGTTAAATGTTAAGCGCACAAAATGTCAAATTTTGCTTCAAAGTTCGTTTTGGCAATTCGGCAATAGGATTTTTAAGCTGTGCTTTAATTATGATATTATTTAAAATTTAACAATGCCGTTTAGAAATTACTTATTATGTCAGAATCTTTGTTTACCAATAAAGAATTATTTAAAAAAATATATATACATTACACTCCCGATTTTTCGGTTTCCGAATTATTCGTGCACGAATTGACGAAGGTTTAATTATTTAATTAATGGTGGAATCTAAGCTTTCTGAAGAATATGATTTATCCGAAGAGTTAATATACCAAACTTTTCGCGAACGCATCTGAAACTCTTGGAATTAAACTTATTATGTTTGGAAAAGCTTAAAAACCAAGATTTTTTATTGAATTATTTTCATTAAACGTTTTTATATACTTCTATACAGGCTAGCATTTGATATCTTTGCTTTGTAGTTTTCATTTAAATTAATTTGATATATCTCAGATGCTATTTTTGTATTTTTTATGACTTCGTAAAAGTATTAATATTTCCGTGTCATGTTTTAATAATAAAAAAATATTATTTATTTTATAATAACATTTCAGTAAAATAAATGTATTAATAATTGAATATAAATACAGTTCTTAGATTGAAATAATCCATTTTAACCACTTTTCCGCGGAGTTTTAAATCAAAAAGTGTTGACAGTTTGAAAGTCTTGCTAGATTTAAGCGCGGATTTAGAAAAAAAAAATTACAATCCCTTCATTTTCATAGTCATATTTCAAGAGAATAATATAACGCTTTCAAGTTTTTTTAAATTTACATTTGTTAAAGGAAAGAAAATTTATGAAAACTGTATAAAGATATAAGCGTAGATGTTAAGCTTTTTCGTCATTGTATTTAAATTCAATGGATTATCTCGCCTATCCATACAGTATAACATCAATACATATTAAAACAAGCAGAATTCAGAATAATCCATACATTTTTCTCTTAAAAAGTAATAAAAGTGATAAAAAAAACTGGTCAACCTACACAGCGGTCTGCACACATTCCGTGGGTGAACCATTCGTTTTTTTTAACAATCCATAAAATCCGCCATCATCACGAACCAATCTAATACATTACTATAATGAAATATCGCGCTGATAATATATTGATAATCCTACGTTTAAGTTTTACACAATGTTGACTCGGCTTTATTATTTCGCCTCGGATAATTTATTGACACACGTGAACATTATCGCCTTAGCCACGTGTGTTTGCCAATGGCCCTAGTGTGTGCGTGTGTGCGTATGTTCCCGTGTGATTACAATTACAAGGCTCTGACGGGAGGCTGGGAGCAACCACGGGAAATTGAGGCTCTTCCTGCTCACAAAACCTTAACACGCAATATTATCATAAACAATTCGGCCGTGATATTGGATGAACTGATCGATACACTCGGATAATGTGGCCTGTTTTTACCAACACTTTTATCGGAAACAAACGGGACCAATAAACCTGGTCCCGTGATGACTTTATTATGGGACCCTTCCACTCGTATCATCATAAATCAATCACCGGGTCAAAAAAAAACCCGTCTGCCCACTCCCATTGTACTGGTGAATCCCACTTTTTTTTCGTTCGATACGGTAGTATGTTTTAGTTTTATTGCTTTTCTGTATCAGCTGTGTCCAGCCTAGGTTGTATGCCCTTAATAACTTTATTCATTATTCAGCGATTGTAAATGATGATATAATACAGCGTTTCCTAAACTATTTTTTAATTTAATTTTCGTCTACTAAATTTGTATTGCTTCTCCTGGCTTCACGTTAAGTTAAAACGTATTTTATTACTGCACTATATTAATTATTATGAGGGAATCAAAATAATTCTGGGTAAAATACAATTAATAAATGTGTTGCTGTTTCTTATTACGGTGTCGAGTGTAATTTAGGTTTAGAAAAAAAAAACAAACATTTGCATCTTCAACGTCGACAACACGCATAGTAAATGATCTCAACTTCTTTTGCAGCTAATTGTTACTAGATAATTCCAATAAACAAACACCCGTTCCAAACCCAAAGCCAGGAATAACACTTCGAAATGATTTTTTAATGCATTTTAACGGAATATGAGTTGAGTTATTCATTATGAATTATTAAAATCATAATTACAGAAGTTGTAAACAAATAGACACGTCTAATTAGGAGTTTATAATAAACAAAAATAATTATCTTCAACACGATAAAACACATCTTCAGAATACTAAATTCACTGATTAATAAAAATAAACATCTAAATTACTAATACATCCATCAACAGACATAGGACCTTTAAATTATTACCGATTTAGCTCCTTAGAACACTCACCAAATAATAATAGCAATCATTTAGGTTTATCGAAGAGCTTATATAAGAATTAATAAAAAATACATGAGAGATAAAAGCTGTGGGCAATGAGGGTAATTTTATTTTAGGAAAATATTAAAGGGACCAAAAAGAAATTACGTATTTTATAATATATGAAAGTTCGAGTACAGTTTGTTTCCAGACATGGTGAAAAAAGCATGTCTGTATTTTTTTCACTTATTTTTTAGCATTATTTATGTGTATTAAAATGTTTTGCATCTCCGTTTAAATAGTAGGAGGATCCGAAAGAAATGTTCAAATGCAGTTTGTGTTCAAATACAGTTGAAAAATAATGTCAGAATAATTGTAAAGACTTTTTATAAGTAATAAAATTTATATTACTGTCAAGGGTAAAATGCCTAACCAAAAATTGACGAAGAATAAATATATATTGTATGTTCCTTTTTTTCTACAAGGGCTTAAATGCCAGCAAGACAGTAAAAGAAACTTAAAAGATACACCTTAATCTGGACAACCTTCCAAATGTGATGACATATAGAGATTTCTGGTCGAGTCGTATCCTTGATAGTTAATCGAGGAATCATAGCAGAGACTCAAATCTCCATGGTCCGCTGTATAATCATCATATTAAAGAAAAGTTTAAAAAAAGAACGCTGTATAATCATCATATTAAAGAAAAGTTTGAACACAAAAAAAAAATAATCAAACGTTCAATTTTGGTAAACGGATATGGAATAATTCTTCATCACGATAATACACGTCCACATAAAGCTATAATGAGCCAAGAAAAAATATCGGAATTACTCTGAAAGGTTCCACATCATACATATTTCTTGCTCCTTTCGATTTTATTCTCCTCAGGTCCATAGAGCACACTTTAAGGGGCGATTTCGAAATAAAACTGAAGTTGAAAACCACTTGTACGAGTATTTCGATTTAAAACCGGAAATTTTCTTCAAAGGAAGAAATAAAAAAATATACGGAAGATAGGAAACAATTTCTTCTCTCATTCATAAAACGTCGTACATCGTTACTGTTGTTTAGGAATTAATATATCTTTAGGATCATATTAAATCTTTAAAACTATTCCCAATTAACAGCTGGTTATTATTTACCTAAAAGATATAATCATCTTATTCAACAGGACAGGATTTTAAATTGAGATCATATTTTAATTAATATATTATTTGAATTCAAATGTCCTTAGCTTGTACTCGGTTTTGTTTTGTTAATATTTAAACCCCAAACTTATCATTTTTAATATATACATATGTTTTCATTTTGTATAAGCTTTATCTATTAAAAATTAAAAAAAAATGATGTTAATGACACATAAAAAATTCTAAAGAAGTCATAATATTGATATCTGTGGAAAAAACTTTTAATTAACTGAAAAAACAAAATTTCTAAATTATCTTTAGATGAACCTAGAATTTTGCTTACTTGGTGCTTTATCCAGGACCAGACTTATCGTCAGGGAAACGTTGATTTAATGCATAGCTTTAGATTATGGTGTAAAATTGAGTGGAAATGTGTCTCTAAGGGTATAAAAGAAAAAAAAGGGTAATTACCACTGACCTATAGGGGCCAATTTTCTATTCGACCGTAAAAGATAACAAGAAAATAATAATTTCATTCCATGATTTATATAATAAGCAAAAAAATAGTATTATTAAAAGTTGTAATAAAAACATATTTATTTTATATTTAGACATGTAATGTGTATTCTTTTATTAATAGGACAAATTTAAATTCATGTTCTATGTAGGATTTTTTTGTTTGCTTTTTATCTCGTGCATATATTTATTTCTAACTCTCTCTTAATATCACTTCAATTTAAATTATTTCTACAAAATGGTATTCGAACAGTTTGTACATAAAATTACTCTTGTTTTGCTATAGAAAAATCGTTATATAAATGTTTTTTTTTTATATGTTATAATGATAATTCCGTCATGGCAAAGGACGTATTCCTTTCCAATTTTCTCGCTTCATTCCCCCTATAAATGTTTACAGCCAATTTCGTCCTTTGACATTAAATATAATGTTCCAATCATCGTAAACCTCGTGCTTACTTGTTCTATATATATTTCCAATGGAAAATATCTTCGTTGTATTTATAGCACAATATATATTTATATAGAAATTAATTTCAATAAAAAATGTTTACGAACACCCGCACATTTCAATACATATATAAATTTATCATTAGAATCGTATTATCAGTACACATTATTAAATTAAATTGAATTTTTTTCAGCGGAATTCATTCGTTTTATAATGCCATTGAATTTTCCTGCCCTTTGCGATTTTCCTATTAAATTCCGAATATTTCGTTTGGCACGTGGCGGATAATCAACAAGGTCGAAATTCCATCGACGAGATTTTTTTTTGTTACTGAAAATTTGTTTCAAAATTAAAACGTTTCCAATTTCCATCTTGGCGTACGATTTAAATTTATTGTCATCCGAGAGCCTAGGAAATGGGATATTCTCCGAAAGCTCTTTATGTCTTTACTTATTATTACTGATAAAATTGGAAGTCTACCAGATGTCATTTGAGATAGGGACAATAGGTTAAATCTGGGCATATAGTGTTACCTTTGGGCTTTGATTTATTCAAAGTCACTCAAAGCATCGACACCAATGTAAAACCAGATTTTTTTTTGAAACACTTATAAATGTAAACGTATCGTATTTTTATCCCATAAATAATTAAAATAAATACATATTTTTAATTTTAAAAACGTTAAATAAATTTACATACAATTATTGTAATAGATATTTATATCATCGTCAATTTTAGGATTGTTTGGTAAACTAGTCATACAATTAATTAATTAATAGGATTAAATTACACAAAGCTTTTATTAATTTAATACTTTACATAAAAATATTCTGTAAAATTTAGCAAACCATCACGAAAAATATGCCTTCCATTGTTCAGACTATGTTTAACGCAAAAGAAAGTTTTATTATGTATTAGTATTAAGCTTAAATAATCATTAATATGTATAGGTGTATATTAAAATATTTTTCATTGTGATTATAAAATAAGTATCGAAGTAAATTATATTGTTTTGTAATTTATTCGTTTTTTTCTATTCCATTATGTCTAAATTTTATGATATACACCACTAATCTACTGTAAATGATTATAATAATATTATATAGAGCAGTAGAATATCTATTCCATTTATTATATAATATTATCCTGTCGTATTTCTCAAATCACGAAATTACCCATCAAGCTCACTGAAGCGATTTTCCACATTTCAACTTTGGCACACGACATAACTTGATCGGCATTAACTTTAAAGATATCCAATCCCTCAAACCTAAATCACCCAAATTTTCCCGAGGGAATTTTCGCCTGATTTACACTAGGCCTAGGTCGATTTCTATCGATATTTATATGTCTGTCGGTGATTGTGTTCCATGCAGTTGTTTGGGGTCGTCGATCGTCTTGTGCCGTGAGTTATACGCCGGAGATTAATATGCCTGACTACCTGGTACTACAGGGACTGTGCCGCTGTATCAGATATATCGGTTATGGCCTCTTAATGGAGATGTAATAACTCACTAATGCGTTTGATATTCAATTTCGTCCTCTTCCGCCGTCGTGCATCACCATTGAAATGACGCCTCGTATATCATTTCAGCAGTGGGCCCAGGAGAATTTTTAATGTATATAAGAATAGGGATTAATCCATTATGTTGTGGATGGCGGGATCCGTGGTCCAATGAATAAATCTATAATAATAAAATATATTTATAATATTGCTTCTACAAAAAAAAATATGTTTTACTAACACGCAGAATTTAATGGCGCTGGCTTTATATATTATATCTTGTCGGTAAGGATGACCATGAATTTAAACATCTGCAGTAGAGTTTTAGCTATTAAAGTTGTAAGCGAAGAAAGGATAAATGTCTTACCGACGAATGATGTATCCGATTTTCATTACTTGCATCAGTCATATTGTAACTCTTTAGTGGCCTTTTAAGCCATAAAAAGGATTAAATTAGATGAAAACATGCATCATCATATTTTCAAACAATAATTCAACAAATTTTATTGTGGATTGCATTAACTGTGAGTATATTTGATATGTTTAATATTTTTTTATTATTCATATGCTCTATTTACTACATTTAAATAGATGATGATGTGGTATAGAAAATTGTGTAAAAAGGTAATCTAAAGAAAACCCAATAAATAAATTATAGAAAATATTACGTATGTATTCTAAGAAAAAATAATACTAATGACACGTCTATTTTTTATAATCTAATTAAGCTTTTTGTTTGTTATTACTGCGTTGTTGATTTTTTTATTATTAGAAAATCTGTTAAATAATCATAAATTGTTTATAATATGTTAATATCCGGTCATATAAATCTAGAGGTCCCGTTGTAATTTTAAAGCTCGTTCATACTCGATTCATACTCTTAGAAAATTGTCATCGTTAATTAACCCAGCTTTTCTCAGTTAATCAATTTCATAATTTTGATTACTTTTATATAATTGATCATTGTATAATTAAATGCAAAAAAAATTAAAACCACATTTGATAAATTTCTTAATTTTTTGTTTTTTTACGTATTGGTAGAGACACGTATTTTAGCATCTATTTTTTAAAAAAAAATAGCGTTTAAAATGACAAATTTTAGCATCTATTTCGAGTTTATTTCTTAATTACGAATTTGAAGTTAAAAAGTCTAATTTATACATAATTTTTTAAACGATATACAAAATATTGATATAAAAACATTTGAAATTAAATAGAAATACAAAAATAAAGCATTATGGATATTAATAGATATAAGGAAATCGAAGAGATAACTAACTTAATAAAACAATTTGATAAACAACTTAATATGGAAATTGACGATGAAGTAAATAAAGTGTTGAGGAACTTACTAACCACAAATTTATTGAGATTGTGGAAGATAAACTAAAAGAAATACCTAAAATGTGCTTAAAGACATGGGCCATAGTTTTGGTTTAAATCGGTGATAGATTTAGAAAAAAATGAAATATAGACATCGATGGATCTTCAAAAGTATGCTACTTATTCAGCAAGCACTTGCCTGTCATTATGAAATTTATAAAGAAGCGCTATACGAACTACCCTGGACATGTTTATAAAAAAACCAAACCTCATAACTGCAATCGCTGAAAATTAGCACAGATAATAAAAATACTACAAAATAATTGTTAAAAATATATTATTTATAATACATCAAAAATTAGAGCAATACATCAACAAATAATTAGCTACATACCTTCTATGTCTATTATTCCCATTATTTTTATGATTTTTAACTTACGACGAACGTAGCGGAGTAGAACCCCGTCGTAAGTCAAGAACTCTGCAATTATATACAATTTTATTTTAAGGAATCGTTTAAATAAAATGATTCTTTCATCAACATAGTATTTGTTATTTTTAGTGAATAATATTATTTCAAAACCGGTTAAAAAGTCGTGTAAAAAGAGTTGAGTGTACTTATTATATATAAATTAAATTTTTCAGTTCGTACAGCATTATAGTGATTATAAATGCAACAGATTTTTATCATATAATTCGTATAATAAACAATTTCCTAACGTATGGAATTGAAAAAAAATAACTTAGCTTAATAAAATTTTTATACATTCCAAAATTGATCGGATTGCAAATATATTTCAGAATATTTAAAGGATCATTTGAATCTCGATCCACATACTATATAGTTAACGATAAAGACCACTGTGTAAATAGTTTCGTATGATACGGTGGATTGCATAATTATATTTTATTTAAAAGTTAAATATATTTATTGAAACGATTCCAAAAAAACCATATCCTTAAATATTTATTTGTACATCTGTATGATATCGAAATAATTTCACTAAAAATCTATAATAAATACTTTGAATTAAAATGGATCATATTCCAGTAAATTATATTGAAAACTTTTTGCATATTCCATTACACGTTGAAATTTGCTAAAAACGTTAAATATTTGTAACTCAACCCCTCTTTTATACATGCTCGCACGTTAGCGTCATATTAATTGGAATTTATTACAATGGAAAATAATTTTTACAGCAACTGAAAGGTTCAATTAATTTATTGTCGCTTTTGATATTGAAATTTATATGAGTTGAAACATATTTTCATTCAAAAATTTATAATCATAAAAATATATCGATACGTTTGAGATGATATTTCCTTATTAAAATGCTGCTGAATGGAATCGGGTGACGCTAATCCTTCAGCCAGGGGATCAGCGGGATCAGCTTGCACGTGCAAATCCTCTATCCCTCTAACCTTAAAATTTTTTACAATAAAAAATATATTTATTTTTTCCAGGGCGGATATAAAATAAAAAAAACATCCGCCTTTTAAGCGGATCATCGCGAGTGAAAAGAAAAAAAAATGAATTTTTGGCTGAATTTTTTTTCCTTGTATTTCTCATCGCTCCATCCGGCCCGAGAGCATCTTGAAGTAAACGAAACGGAAATGTTCGACTTTTCAAATATTTATGAGGCCTCGGCAGGATGATGTTCACGTATTTTATTTCGTCTGGCAGAAAGAAATATTGTATGCCGAACCATATTTCTTGGAAGTAATGCGTATTTTTTCATATTATTTTTGCACGATAGCGAAAATTAATAATTTTCTATGTATTTACATCCGCCATGGCTATTTCCATGATTGGATTCTCTCCCAGGCGATATTGTAATCTACGAAAGAGCCTTTTTCCATCTGGTAAAAAGCATTTAATACAGTTTTACATTCGATAGATATGATAGATAAGATTAATGACCGCCGTACGCCAGTTTTTTGGCTTGGCCGAATATTGCACGGTGTACCAAAAATAATTGAATCAAATATTCATTTTATTCCGGTTCGGCAACCCCACGATTTCACTATGTACAACCCAGATCGGATATCGTTTCTCTCATTTTCTTTTATGTCTCGATAGTCTGGATACTAACGACCGTGTTCCATGTACGTGGATACTGGAGCGCCCTCAATATTTATTGGCGGAATATCGGATGCATTTGCATAAGTATTTCGCATTTTATTGTTATGGTTATCGCCGTACATGTGAATATTGAATATCGAAACACGTAACATTTGACATTATCGCATGTCAACCGATATAAAATTGAAAAATAAAAATAATCATAAAAAATCATTACGATCATCCTATATATATTAACGTGATTTGTATGCAATTAAACGTGTTTATCCATGAAAGATAGAAACCCGACTGATTATTACATATTATTATTTAATTATATACATTTTATATGGCCGTATTTTCATAACGCTGTATATAAATTACAGTAATAATGTATTCAATGCAATTAATAATTATAGTTTTAATTAAATTGAAATATAATCCTAGATACATTTAATATATACATATATATAAAAGGTATGTTATGAAAGTGTTATATATTTTATAAGGTCAAAATGTGCGCAAGAAATATTCACTAAGGTGCAGTAAATATTTTTCAATATTAATTATTACTATTTCTAATGTAAAGCTTATTATTAACTCTAATTTATTTTTCTAGTACAGTATTTACTACGATACGTCAAATACCTAATTTATATTTGACTAAATAATTTTATATTCACAGGAAAAATCATTTTGAAATTTTACCACTTGTTTATGTTTACGAAAATTAATTAGCAAAATCAAGTGAAGCTTTTAGAAATAATAAGATTATTGTAAAAAAATGTCGTAGTTAAAATAAAAAGAGATATATCGTGATTATTATGATTATTTTATTATTGAAATATTTATTTAGTTTTTTGTATTCGGCAAAATATAATATCTTTATTTTATAACCCGACTTGAAATTTCTAGAAAATAATTTGAAAATAAGACGAAATATCTCCCATTCAACATTAGATTATAATACACAGATTAGCCTGATCTGATATTCAATTATCTCATACGTTTTAGAATATTCTATAATCATTTCGTCGTTACATATCGATCTTTTATAGACTATATGGCTCGAAAACAACCGAAGGGGGTCTCTCAGCTCACGATATTGATGAATTCTTCATCAATAACATAATATTTAAAAAAAAATGGACTATGACAGGAATAAAAGTAGTTATTCGTGATATGCTTCATAATTTGGTTAATACGTTTGATGTATTAACTAATCAATATGATGCATAAATTACAACGCTATCGGCGATGTCTCGCCGCAGACTGAACTCTCGCAGCACGTGTCAATCGTACGTTTCACTCATATTCGGCACATCGTACCGGATGCGAGCGAGAAAACACATCGTGCCCGTAGTAGCAGAATCAAATATTGTTTTATTTTTCTGCAATTTCAGGCAATAACGGTCATTGATTGTTTATTATATTTATTCTTTAGATTTTTTTAGACATATACAAAAAGTTTGTGATATGTAAAATTTATATTAAAGAGACCGAATATTATCCAATAACCAAATGGATAGAGAAACGAAATTTACATTTTTTCCAATATGGAAATCATTCTTAAATTAAAATGATTATAAATTAGCTTGTACAGACTTAAAATCAGCTGAAAAATATTCAAGAATTCCGTGAAGTTGTGGAGAGAAATGCTTCTGGATTTTAAGGAGCAGAGGATCGTATAGCAATTCTTCTCGTTGGAAATGCAGCCGCAGAAATAAAGTTAAAACCAGTATCGATATATCAATAAAAAAATCCTCATGCCATTCTAGGTTATTCTAAAAATTTTATATTTTTTGACGAAGTAACCGTGAAGCTTGAGTGACTAAATTGTATTTATAAACTGGTTAAAAACTTGATATTACTAGTAATTAAAAATATACATACATTGCCCCGGGTCATCCTCTGGAACTTGTGACTCTATGCAAAGATTTTTCCATTGAATTGGTATTCCTACCTACGAATACCACTTCCATCTTACAGCCAATGGATCAAAGTTCAATAACTGCAGTCAAAGATTATTATTTAATAAACAATGTCCCAACTCATTCAAGAGACTGATGGATATGATAGAGATGTTATGCGGTTTTAATCGAAATAATATAATATAATCAATGCTACCATAAAATTTACGAATTTAAAGGGTTAACGGGTTTTTGAGGAAAGTTATTAAAATAAATTCCAAATCTACTATAAAAATGATATTCGAAATGCAATAAAAAAGATTATTATGTTAACCGTTTCTGCAGGCGTCAAAGGTGATGATGTAAATGATATTCAGACTTGTTAAAGTCACACAGTGAATCTTTTACTATTAAAAAGCTTCTAGAAATGTGACTGGTAGTTCAATGATGAGGATTTCTACAATTTTATATTTTTTTGATAGAATTAACCAATCTGGAAAGTGCTCATATATTATGCCATATCCATCCCCAGCACTATACAGCTGTAATGAATCGATAATACTTTTTTTTACAACACGCAATATAATAAAATTGACACTCCTGTTCGCGTAGCACCTGCTACACGCGAGATTTTTAAATGGAGCGGATCATCTCCATTTATTTATTTTTTTTCGCTCGGCATTTCGAGAGTTTTTCCGTGTTTTCATCCAAATGATGGATTATCCATTGTAAATGTCTTTTCCGATACATAATAAATTGCATGGAATCGGAGATAATGGAGGAGGGCGCGCCAATCAATCCGATCCGAGGCCCGATTAAGTCGCCGCGTTATACGAATCCGTTCTGATTTAACTGCGCGTTGACTGGACCCCGGTGATATTTCACGGTTGGCCGGCGGCCTCGTAGCACGTGCTGAAATTGAAATGTCAGATATGTTATAAAGAGTGATGTTTTCATTTGGTGCTTAGGCTACCTGGCCAATTTCCCAGGTTTAAAACCTCCGGATATTACGTGCCCGGCGCCGAATTGGTACAATGCCAAAACCGGCCCTCCCCCCAAACGTCGACCTGTTGAGCCCCGTATAAATAATTTGGATTTAAATTTATATCGTGTTCGGTGGGGCGTGCGATGCAAGCGATTTTGGGTATTTTTGGATTTAGGTTTATTTAACCAGAGCTTTTAGGTGATCGGTTCACTGGAGTCAAAGGGCAGAGTCGCATTTCATTTCGTTTGGCCGCTGAACCAGAACGAATGCCATTTCGTAAATAGATCCGTCTATAATTAATATGTATGATCTTCAAAGGCAAATGAAGACGTGATTTATTTATGGAGTCTGCAATCTAATACGGAAAATGTAACAGAAAAAAGGAAACCTATAAATTACAAATAAATTAAAATTATTCGCAAAATAATCCACCTTAAAAATAAAATAATAAAAATACACTGCTTTTATTTATTACATTATTTATAATTTACTTGCCACATGCGACCCTTTGGCTACACGAGTGTTTAAATACTTTATAATATTATTTTAATTTAATACACTTTTTCATCAGAAGAATCGAGAAAATACAAGTCTTATTTTCCAATAATAATAATATCGCAAGCTGTATTGTTAGTCAAGAGACTGCCAAGAGAGAAAAACCATACACGTACAGAAAATACATAAAAAGTTTGTTTTATAAATCTATTCGAAGAGCAGAGATTCGCAAGAGCGAATAAGGCAGAAATTTTGAAAAAAATAAAAGAGTTACCCTTGTCTGCTAAAATAGTGATGGATAGAATATGCAAAATGTACAGCTTTATTAGTAAGAGTTTCGTCAACCGACATTTGTCATTTACGCAACATATTGATTAGTTAAAATATCTAAAATATCGACCAAATTATGAAGCATACCATGAATAACTATTTTTATTCTTAGAATAATCCATTTTTTTTTAAATTCAAATTTCATCAATATCTTGACTTGATATTCTTGGGGTTCCTAAGAGTGACGTAGTGATTTCTGATGACGTGGTTATTACGATGGGTTACGAATAAATAAGATTATTATAAAATATTATATAATATATATTTATTGGACCTAGATTTTACCGACTTCTAAAAACAGGGTTCTGGTAAAGAAAATTGGCTCTCAAAATTATTTTAAATAGTTTAACTACTGATATTTGGTTAGTTTGACAAATCAATTTGCTGACCACTTACCTAGACCCTTCTTCCCTAGTCACAGTAATTCTTCATTCTCTAGTAGATAGTTTTTAACCGATTAAAATAAGAGTTTAAATCAATATTGTAAATTAATACCAGAGCGATCTTAATTAAATCTTTGATAACTGGGAACAAGTAGGATCAAGGTATATTTTATATCTATAAGAAGATGTATCTTATCTATAGATATGAGGCTGCTAAAACCATTTGAAATAATAATATATATTGTAATAATTGCGGTATATTTAATAGTAATAATCATTTTTAAAATAAATTGGTTTAATATATAGTAATTTTACATAATTATATTTTGAAATTTATAGTTTAAACACGTTTATCCATATAATTTAGTAGTAGAGAGTTGATCTGTATTTATATTGGTATAAACATGTAGAGAATTGAGCTTTTTTATAATTAATAATAATTTTAAATAAAAATATCTAACATGTAATAATACAAAGTACGAAATATAATAAAAATATGTTTTCTTTTATAAAATTATTTCACCTATGTTGTTTGAGAATAATATGTTATTGTATTCAGTTTTCAATTACAACGTTGGATTTTCCAAAGAAAATTATATTATTTTTCCATTATTCGATTTATCCACGAAAGTTTATTTCTTGCGGCATATCTCTCTTCGCAAAAATAAAAAAAAACGTTTTTTTTGCAGACAAAGGGTTCGTTCCTCGATACAAAATGTAATCACGTCTACTTCGCAGCTTCCTTTTCCTGTTTACCATTTTTTTTTACCACGAGAGTTATAAGAAAAGTCATTTGTTATTTATTTTCTTTTATCAAGTTTCACAGCTTAACCCGAACCGGAATAACTGGAAAAATGTAATATGCCGAAAATTAGTTTCCGCTTTGCAAAATTGTTTATTTCAGCATTCGCTGAATTCAAAATGCGTTCACGGTGACGGAACACTCGCCATGAATCTATTTAAGGATTTTATCTGTTTTAAATGGGCCTGTGCATTAGGGCATCGATCGAAAACCTGCGAAATACGAGTCAAAAATAATAAATTCGTAATTGTTTATACGTACATCGCCAGTGATCTTATAAAAACATTATCATATTTATCATTATCATTATATTATTTAATAAGTATATTTAAAATAATACACATTTGTTGAGCATCACTGGTAACAAAGCAACGGCACGTGTTAAGCTAACCAGAAATATGCATCCATGTACAAAAATACACTCGGCTTCCGTTTCGAATGCAGAAAATGCATACGTTTATTTTATTTTTAAAATTTCGTGTCGAATGAAATTATCCAAACGTGAATTCAACCGTTAACTTTCCTATATATAGTTATGTTAAGCAGCGAATGATATATATTGTATATAATTTATGCTCAAAAACAAATTCTTTGTTGTACAAATTAGACAATTTGTCCTTATTTTTATCCAGAATTCATTTATCTTCCGTCTGAAAAATGCTGGCAAAAGAAAATTAATGATCTCTTGTCGAAAATGTCTAGGAGTGGATATTTCATGGATACTATAAGTACGACTATTCACATATAAACGTAGATCTTCATTTGCATTTAACAATATTTATAGCAGACACGCTTGATATATGATATAAAGTGATCCCTTGTTATCCGCGTATATTATGCAATGCCAATATGCCCCAAATAATAAGACTAGACGTTTATATCATCCCATAAATAACAATAAATTTGAGTTTTTTTAACAAAAATTCTGCATATTCTTTATTAAATTTCTCCTATGTATTATTACTGTGACTTTAGTAAAATTTTTGCCAGCGCTAAAAGTGGTCCTTAACCCTGTCGGTTATATGGCGGCAGGGGTAATCGACTGTTTGTGATTTATTGGCGGCCCAGTTATGGGGAACGAGAAGACCATAAAAAATAAACGAAGGGCGAGCGCGGTGCTTAAGATGCGCCCGGAAAATTGACGACCCCTGCATATTTTTTTTATTTTCCTGGAAAATTGCCCGAGCGCCGGAAATATGGCCGAAATTAAAATCCCATTATTTTATCCGTATCAATAAATATCAACGGAAGTCCCCTAGACTGACGCTAGTTTTCTTGAGGGGAAAACTCTCGGAAAACTCGCACACGATTTGCATAAGTAATATCCGGGCCGATCTACCACGGAAAATCTTTTCGGGCGCAAACTTTTCTGCTTTTTTGGGGCGAAATGCTCGCTTTCATGACGAAATTTTTATGCAAAATTTATTGTTACGGAATAAAATTATATTCGCAATTCCCTAATTGATATTGAGGCATCGGAGTAAGGAAAAGTTTTATTCGCGATTTTTGTCGAGTGCTTTGAAAATATTGCTATCATCAAAAATATTGCGATTTGAATATTCTCAATGGAAAAGTCTAAAAAGGATGTTCTCCCTGCTATATATTAAATATATGTATATTTTGAATTATATCTACGTAGATGGCACAGTCTGGGCCCTTGCCTGGATTTAAATCTTATTAAAAACCTGTGAGCGATTATTAAAAAGAGCTTCGATCAAATATATCCCGCTAAAAATATATTGAAAATATCTAATATAACGAAGATTGAAAGACATTAGATTTGAGCTTAAAATTTATAATTAATAAAAAAATATATTTATATTTTAAATAAAACGTTAAGATCACAGTTTTTATTTATTTATCTTAAAAATAATGGAGATTGACCTAGGTCGCCAATCACAAAGCATAACAACAGTAAGAATAGATAACATAGATATAATATAAAAATATATAATAGGAGTAGTAATATGTATATGCCATATGACAATTGCTTAGGAAGAGTGTTTCCAATTGTGTAAATAAAGATAGTGGGCTCCTTTAATCCATAAAATGTCATTGTTTGACATTTTACAATACAAGGAAATGCGATTTAATATTATAATATCCAACTGCAACGAAAGGGCATCTGACGTTGATGTATCGGATCAAAATATTTCTAAATCGTCTGCGAAAAGTGAGAAATTACAACCAATGATAATCATTTATAAATAATGAAGGTTCTAAATTTGACCCCTGGGGAATTCCGGAATGTGTGTTGTAAATATACGACGTTAGAGAGTCGTATGTCACTTATTATTTCATCTCTGTAAGGTAACTGGAGAAGAAACATACGCGAGAACCTAAAATGATCTAATTTCTAAATGAGTCGAGCACTATCGACTTTATCAAAGCTTTTGCAAAGACTTAGACAAATAATTTAAAAAAATGGCCAATGACTGTTGAGCGTCTAGACCAAAATCCATGTTGCTCATCCTTAATTCTACTTTCAATGGAATAAAATATGTATTTAGATAGAATCATCTTGAAAAAATTGGAAGGTTCGGATGATTATTCTATCTGAACTGGTCTTATAATTGTTTATAATTTATTTGTCTACTTTTTTAAATATAAAATAACCTTCGAAAGTTTCCGCAAGTCTGGGAATTGCGACAATTATAACGATCGATTTAAAATATGTCAAAAAGGCTTTGTTACAACAATAAACTCGCTTTTAAGACGAAAAAAGTTATTAGATCGGGTCCAATTAATCGTTTCGATTTTAATTTACCGAAAAATTTACTAAATTTTTTTTTGCAATTTTCTTAATATTTATAAAAACATAATATTTAAAAACCATCAAAATAACAATGGAAATTATTTTTCTCTAATTATAATTATTATTTTCTGAGGTATATATAAGAGTTTCAAAATAACCATAATGTAGCCCTGTATATAATTTTACACGTTCGTCACACATTTGGAAAATACGTTTCAACAAAAACCGCATAAAAAATGATAATAATGAAAACCCAATTGCTAAATTATACAAAATATTATTCATACATATGCATTTTAATTAATAAAAATATAAATAAGAATAAATACATCGATACGGCTCACGTTTTAGAGTTAGCTTTTTGTTTGTTATTATTAATACTATCCTGTGTTGTTGTATTTCTAGTTTATTAAGAAATTTGTTATCCACATCTGTGTTTTTTTTGTTTTACAAGTTGTTTATACATTTCTTGATATACAGCATAAAAGTCTGCAGGTGCCATTGAAATTTTAAAGCTCGTTCTAGGTCGGGTTCATAAGTGAGAACATGATGTTTCCATGCTCTTAGCAAATTGCAATCCCTAATGAATTAAAGCAGTTGATAAATTTCATCATTTTTTTATTGTTTTATTTATTTATTGCTTTTGTGATATATCACCAATGAACACCGGGACATTTTAGAACAAATAACTCCAGTAAAAATATAGTATTTGTTATTATTAGTGGACGGTATTATTCAAATGTATGTAAAAAAAAAAGTTGAGTGTATTATGTCCCTTATCTCTACTCTGATGCTCAAATTTTACGAGGAATGGATGACTCTTTATGTAAATTCAATGAATTGTTAATAAAAATCAATGAGTAATAAAATTAACTGCGTTCATTATTTAAATGTTCTTAGATTGAGACATTAAATAACAAAGGATTTGGCTTAATGGTTTATTTTTTTAAAAGAAAGCGACTAGACACGAGGTATGCGAGGTGATTCAATGTAGCGTCTCACGCGATCCACGACATTCCTTATCTACTCTGTTCTGGGTGTGCTCTAGAAATAAAATTGTACATTTTTTTCCATTTTATTTTATCCACGTTTATATATTTTTTTCTTGTTTCAGTGTATTCATCACATCGTTCCAAGATGGGCAACGCCGCGAGCTCGGGGTCGTTCTTCGTTCTCAAGTTTGGCAAAAACTGATCCGAGGTGTGAGTTTGCAAAGTTTTTTCTCCACCCGAAGCACTGGGAGAGAATGAGCCGCATGGAATTGTAAGTGCCGACAAAGTTTTTCTCGGGGGGATCAGTGAAAGTTGAAATAGCCATGAACAGCGGGAACAGTCACCAGGATGGCACTGGAGCGTTGCTCGGCACATCCAGCATATCCAGTGCCGGCGCTAACAGCTCCAGCACCGACAGCAAGAAGAACAAGACCAGGGACTCGGATTGTATCAGTGTCAACTTCCTCAAATACGTGCTGCACATCTTTAATGTCGTATTTATGGTAAGTTTAACCGATACACTATTACATATTTAAAATTAAAATTAATTTTAAAAATAAAGTATAAAATTGTACATCAGTGGAATATTAAAAATTAAAAATGTATATATCGCTCATATTTTATTTATTTAAAATACTAAATAATATAATAATAAATAAAAAGCTGTGGGCCAGCACGACTGCACCGATTCGCAGCGCGATACGGCGCTTAGCGGCGGGACCCCCCTCCCCGCACTCTACCGGCCCATATCCATCCAATACACGACCCTGGTAGCGCTGATGGAGTAACAGTACCCGCGTGAGCACTGACCAGATTAATAAATATAAATTATGTTTATATTTTCGTATACATCATACATAATAATTGTCACATATATAATAATACATAAAAATATATTTTTCCTCTATTTGCTTGGGTGTGCTGCAGCTTCGCAGTGTATATGGACGAGACTCAAGGATTGAGCAAAGCTTCGATTGAATAGTTTAATATATTATAAGCCTAATTTATTTTGATGGAAATGTCATGCAACGTAAATATTAAAATCATTGCCTTATTACCATAATTCTTTAAAGATAATAAATCTATAATATAATAGATACCTATCGTACTTTACTTTTGTCAAAAAAAATATCTTTACAATACTCTTGAATTAAGATTTTATTTTAGTAAATATAAAAGAAGACTAGAATGTGTAAATGTATGTATAGAAATATAAAACAAAAATCTGCTATTTAGGCATAGAGATCTAATGACATTATTAAATATTTTTTTTAAATTCATAATATTTAATTAAAAAAATTGATAACATTATTTTGAAAAAAGTTGACATTTGTTCCATTTTTCTAGTATTCTTATATTTTTATTAGTATTATTGCATTATTAAGTAATATTTTTATTAACTAAAGCTATACGTAACCTTTTTTATTAGATTTAATGACAAACATATTTATTTAAAAGCAATATAAATAATATCTAGATATTATTCTATCCACTATTATAATAATATTAAATAAAAATGAATATTTTTTTTATTTAAAACAATGCAATATAGAATAACTTATGAATAAATTTGTAAAGAAGAAAATATTACTCTTTTGCAAATGTAAAACAAATAATAATGTCAAGTTGTACTATAAATGATATTAGGTAATATTGAAGAGAATTGTATTAATATTTTAATTTATTTATCAAAATTTATTTGTAAAGTCCCCTTTAAAGAAATCTACATCAAATACATTGTGATAAAGCAAGCGTTTTTTTTATCTTTGAAACAATAATACAGTCAATGAAATTCACCTTATTTTTAATTAAACTTTAGGTATAAAACGAATTAAAAACCTTTGACTAATTACTAATTTAGTATATAATAATAATTCACTATTTATTTAAATTTTACGAAACGAAGTTAATTAAACGAATAACTTTTTGTAAACATTGCTACAATAAAATAGAATAGTCGTGTTGAAAAATTAGCATTTTATCACAACCTTAAAACAAAATATATTTTTTTCACTTTAAACGTACGTATTAAAAATAATTATATTATGCTCATTAGTGTTTATTTTAAACCATTTGAAGAACATCATATTAAATGAAAGATGATCAAACGCATTGCTGTTATATATACGCTTAGCTCTATATATTAATGTCTTGAAATTATGAAAATTCAGTGGGGAAATTCCGGAAAAAAGCAATCTGGCAACAGCACCGTTATCGATCGGCCAACTCCCACACCGCCACCGCTGACTAATACACTCCCGTTGGTGTTTTGATGTGTACAAATTTTAACTTGTGCCCTCAAGATTAATGATGGCGATGCCAGAGTGTTTATGCAGACCATCATCATCATCGTAAACGCGTTGACAGTATAAAAATAGCCCACCCGGCCCATTGTCTCGCAGTGTGCACACGATCGTTCATCATCCGGGCCGAGGCCCGCGGGACTGTCCCGGGACAATGTCGGGATCATCCAACTGTGAATCGGGACACGAATTACGATATTTGTATTAGGACAATGGGTTATATAAAGCACTTACTATTGATGCAGGAACCACATTTTTATTTAAATTTTTATTAAACTGTAAACTTTTACGCTTAGAAAAAGTTAAGGTATTTGTTTAATTATTAGCATACTAAACCATTTTTCAGCTAAATAAAGATTATATGGATTTATATTTAAAAAAAAAACAGTAAAGGATTTCAATATTAAATGTAGAAGAATAGAATAGACGCGTAAACTATTAAAATATTTATTTAGAAAAATGATCCAGATGTCATTTTGTGCCAATTACACAAAGTATAGTATTAATAATATGATAATATATTTATTGACGAAAAACAAAGATTTCCCTAATATTATAACAAAATTAATTTAAATTATAAATCGTGCCGAAAGTTAAAAATCGTCCGTTTTTTGTCTCATTCTATAACATCACCTATATTTACTAGCAAACCATAATTAATACAGAAACCGTGAAGGTTTGGTTTCTCAATTAAATAAAACAGGAGTTCCTGCCCTTTTTCCTCCATCGACCCCTAAAAAAATAATTTTCTACTTCGTCACCCTTACATTTTTCTCTATAATATACAGCACACAATGTAATCATAATACTAATAAATGTACATAAAATAGATAACAATATCACTACGACTATGAACAAAGAATTAGATATTAAAAGTGGTTTATCACTTCTTTAGATGAAAATATATATTTTATTATATAGTAATTATAATTCAATTTAACAAATAAATTAAATTAATCGTTGTAATTATTGCTTTGCTATAATACTTTTTATATTAAGTGTAAAAGTAGTGGATGATAATCGTAAATTCCTGCATTCTATAATAGTTAATCGATTACTAGTCTTTCTTAATAAATTGTTAACGTAACTACATGCTGCCTTAACCAAGTAAGAACTAGGAAAAGTTAAAAATTAATGGTACTGTGGATTAATTTGACGTTTTTTTTCAAATATCTAATTCCACAAAGTTGCATAACCACTGTGGAAATTGATTTTATCTTCCAAATTCAATTTTATTTACTCTGTGGGCCAGACGTATTGGCCCATAATTTTTTTTTAGCAAACAACTTTAATCAAGGTGTTTTTATTTATTCATTTTTCTAATGATCTTTTTTGATAAATTTGTAAAAAAAATATAATGAGAGTAACTCGGTCTTGGATCCAGTCGGGATCCTCTGATATTAAGTATGGATTTATTCTATAATTATAAATGATACAAAATAAATTTAATACTTTCTAGTAAGAGCATTCCCTCCTTCTTAATATACAATAAGTCAAAACTGTTCAATCGAATTATTTTATTTTTATATTTTCGTAAAATTTGGTATTAATTTTGATATTTAAAGATAGAGAATCATGTTTTTTGTCTCATTTAATATCGAAAAGTATTAGAAATACATTAACGATGACAATTACATAAAGTATTGGATTTTTTGTCCAATTATAAATGATACAAAAGTATAAAACTTACTTGTCAAATCATTGGATTTGCAGTTGTTTATTATTAATTAATTAATTATTTATTTATTATTAAATTCGCATACCTATGATCATTTTAATATTTTATTCTCAGACGTTGTTGGTTTTCTTAATTTCCCGTGTTGCTATTGCGGTTTTCTTTATACAATCCAGACAGCTTAACTTTTTTGAAAAACATGCAGCAACAAGCTTATTTATCAGTTAGCTTAAAATATTTCTTAATTAAAAAAATAATTGCTTCTCAAAACTCTTTACTAAACTAGTTTTTATTCGAATTAGTTTTCGATTAATAATATTCCTCTGTGTAATTTAAATAGTATTTTCGGATCGTCTACCAAATGAAAATTATTCCAAGTTTAATTTCGTAGCAAAGCGTGATATAATTTAAAAGTTATATTAGTTTTTTGCGGTACTGGGTTCGATTTTCGATTAGAGTTAGTAACCACGCTTTTTCTACCATTTAAGGCCGACTGAATATTAAAACTCGAATAATATATAACTCGACGCTCATCATTGACTTATTCCGGAAGTGTCATCGACCATTACGAACCTGGAGCACAAGCTCCGTGGGCAGTAATCACCGGTGTACCATACACACACTGCATTGCACAATCAAATCCTGGGTTTTATTAGTCGACCCGTGCACGTTCGGTACGTGCGCGGACCACGCCCACGATCTCCGCAACTGTGACTGATGCCGGTTCCTGTTCTTCGACAACAGCTCCTTTGTCTACACACGTACTTCCTTATCTCTCGAGGAACATCTTTAGCTTGAAACGATCCAACCGCCCACTGTATCAAGTGGACATAATGCAGGGTTATCGCCAAACTCGATTAAATAATAATAAATTTCTTTATATATATATTTTTTTGCTGATCTGAAGATTATTGAAGAATCATTCATTTGAAGAGCTATTATGGTCGTGCTCTTAAGTTATCGATGATGAAGATTATCAAGTCGAGAATCATTGAAACCAAAAAATCTTGTATAAAAAGATATTTTTTTATATATTATCTAATAACAAAATATGACCTGAAACTCTCAACATATTTTTTTTATTATGGAAGCTGTCCATAGTACTATTGATATCAAAGCATATTAATCCATGTGGTTTTCCGATTCGTGATCTTAGATTCTATTAAGATTATTTTTAAATATCTTAGTACATTTAATTGAGCCATGTAAAAACAATTTTTAACGACATTTTGCAATAATATATAATCAATATGTTTTTTCTATTTTCTTTGGTAAAATTAACGGTATCTGGGATCATATACGTGAAGAGAGATCGTCCAAATAAATTATCTTCAGACATGTGGTACAATAAATGAGCTATCACAGCACGTGTCACTCGCACTCGACACATCATACCGGATGCGAGCGAGAAAAAACATTGCGCCAACAGCGGCTAATATTATTGTTTTTATTTTTTTCGCAATTGCAGACCAATGATTATTTATAATATTTATCTTTAGGCTTGTTTAGACAAACACAAAAAGTTTGTGACACTTAGGATTTATATTAAAAGATTATTCGAGAAAAAACAAAAACTGGGTACCGATATCAGGTATATACCCCATCGGCACGGCACAGATTGTTTTAACATTTTTTTTTCTTCATATATACGAAACGATCTGCATTGCAGATTGTGAAAAATTCGTACATTTTTTCTCTTAAATGCCCTTGAATAATTTTTTTTTTAAATATAATCCTTGTTATAAAAACACGTCTACATTTGCTACAATACCTCAGAGACTAGTTTTTGTTTTAAATCTACTTTCATGTAAGCTTTCACGTATATATTTTTATCTTCCATCATATAAATTATGAGTCTACCCGAGGGATATGTGGCATAAAGAATATATGTTTTACTCCATTTTTTTCATCACATAAAGCAATATTTAAATATTTAAAATCCAATCGTGGCACAGCCCTGGACGTGGTCCTTGATTGAATTAAGATCGTAGCTTATCGCGAGCCGTGTGGTCAAACGGTTCGACCAATAGGTGTTGCCCTAACCCTTTCACGTCCAATAAAAATAATAAATTATAGCCGCCAGATATTGGAAATGATTCATCGAATACCAAAGCGATATATTGTGATCTATGATATTTCGATATATATATTTTATTTAAATACATTTTTTATTAAATTAGATAGTATTGCCACAGGTCCCACAATTACGCCGAAGATTTATTGTCGTGAAAGAGGACCCGAGGGGTAATGAAGATCCATTGTTGTTTCTAAAAGATCTGGATTTCCGCTGGTAAATCTTATCTCTACAAGCCGGACTGTAATTTCCATTACCATGGCCCCACTTTTTTTTTAGTCAATAAATTTATGTTTATTAGTGGTGTGAGGCACTTGGACAATGCTGAATATTGAAATTAACGGGTTTAAACATTCAATAAAAGTACGACGTGATTTATAGCTAAACGAGAAAAGTTTTCTCATTTAAATTTTCAAAAAAAAAATAAAACTAGCCTCATCAATCTTGTTACGGATATCCCGAAATGTTACATTAATTAGATTAAAAAAAATTGCCATGTAAAAATTTTGTTAAACGTTTAAACATTCCTCGAGGGATCGTCGGATTTTTTTTCTTTATATTTACGACTTCAATTAAATTTCGGTTGAAATTGGATCGGACGAAGTTGCTGGTTATACGCGATTGGAAACTATCTACAAAGCGCATTATCCTGCACTTTGCAGTTTACCACAGAATCGAATTCCAACTCTGGCAGAAGTAAAGATTATCTCAACTAACAGAATTGCCTCATTAAATGTTGAAACCAATACAAACAGTGTAACCATCGAATAACGTTCATATATCTTTTTACCCCAGCTTATAAAGTATAATAAAATTATTATTTATTCAGTAATTCGGTGAATAGCATATTTTATTGTTTACCGAAGACCGCAAATAGATTTAGAGAAGACTTTTACTGTTTTTTTTACAAAATAGTTAAACTATGACAGCTTTCACAATATTTTTAGAGCCATTGCTGTAATTTTTTTTAATTTTTTGTCTATTTGACGCGTTTTACTCCTAAGGATATTCATATTTTTTTTTTAAATGTAAAAAAAACAGAGCAGATGGAATTTCTCTATGTAAAATTATATTAAAAAAATGTTTGACATACGCCTGGATAGTCCCTTATATTTTTTATCTCACGAAAAACTGGTGTAATTTATAACAACACAAACTGCAAGTAGTTCAAGTTAAATATCCACAGATAAAAAAAATATTTGGAGTTGTAACAGTTTCTCTTCCTAGGAATAGAGAGCGACCATGTCAATATTAGGTTAACAGGCGCTTTTACTTTGCGGTAATTAATATGTACATTAACCTTTTCCACTCCGTGGGCCAGGCGTATTATTGGTCCAAAACAATGGCTTGATTTGAATCGGATATCAGATCACACTCTATAGATGCTTCTTATTAATTTTCTCAATGAATATCTCTTATAATAAATTAATAAAAAATATATAATCAGAGTATCTAATTCGACTAAAGGCGGACAAAGTGGAAAGGGTTAAATTAACTTATAATTCTATAATATATATTCTATATTTTATTTCAAAGACTTTACTTGCTATTTAATTAGATTCGTGTTTGTAGAAAATCCGGCCAAATTTTTTTTCAAAAAAGTTTTCCTACACTAATTATGTATTAAAATAAACTTGTGATTTTAAACATAGTACATAATTATAATAATACGGTTGGCATGACTATAAAATTAGCGAAATTTTAGATAAAAAAATATTGAAGACTTTCTTTCGTCTGTTTAATAAATATATTAGATATCTGTAAAATGTTTTTAAAACATTAAATTTAATAATAAATATTTATATAATAGCTTTGCTGACTAGCCTTATTAATACAATTTAAAATATCATCAATATGATTAGCATAATTATTATTTTTTCATAAAAAATGAATATTAAAACGAAAACTTATATTAAATTATTTTATTAATATGTACAAGATTCAAATTTCGTATCACTGATTGTTTTTAGTAATGTTAATAAATAGATTATTCTTTTTATATAAATTATATAATGATATTTATTACTAACAAAAAAAATA